>JACEFZ010010219.1:0-45422 GCA_014155875.1 Cepaea nemoralis | reverse complement strand
TATAGTATCCATTCTGTGAGATTGGTTCTACCCCAGTTCGTACTGGTCGGAAACAAATGATCGCCCCACTTTTGGAAGTTGCACCCAGCTCACCGCCTTGACAAGTAACCGTGATTGTTACTAGGCTTATGCTGGTGTAATGTAAATGTATGTATATTCTTAGAGTGACACATGACTCGCGACACTATCCTTAAAGTGACACTTGACATGGTCCTTTAAAGACAGTGTCCCATGACATGTATCACTTGAAGGATAGTGTCCCATGTCATGTAGCATTCTGGAGACATGATGCTATTAGTATTCCCATATGTTTGATACAAGCCGCACTCCATGGCTGATGTTGTCGACAGCACGGCTGCCGCCTTTAACTTCCCAAAACAGTTTCTGGTGCCCATTTCACGAAGTTGGGTCTGTCCTGAAGACATTTAGCGAGCAAACATAATTCCCGTCTAGATATGGGTTAAATGGTGGTGATCAGATGATTAATTAAAAGTTGATAACAATAGTTCCCGCCATTACTGGAGATTGCATCAAGGACATCTGTCCTGTTTTTAAGTGGAGTACACTAACCAAAAAAATCATCATAACTTCATTTATATGCACATCTACTGTAATTCACATAGCTTTAAGAGTGGGAGATACCCAAACGCACATTTCTTCTTTTTCTGTTATCAGTTATTGCGCGCGCGTGCGCGCGCACACACACACACACACACACACACACACACACACACACACACACACACACACACACACACACACACACACAGAGCTCAAGAGAGCGAGAGAAAGAGAGAGAGAGAGAGAGACAGGCAGAGAGAGAGAGAGAGAGAGAGAGAGAGAGAGAGAGAGAGAGACGGAGAGAGGGGGAGAAGGAGGAAAAACACAAATAAACATTTCTTCTTCTTCTTCTTCTTCTTGTTCTTCTTCTTCTTCTTCTTCTTCTTCTTCTTCTTCTTCTTCTTCTTCTTCTTCTTCTTCTTCTTCTTCTTCTTCTTCTTCTTCTTCTTCTTCTTCTTCTTCTTCTTCTTCTTCTGCGATCAACCTTTGCTATGCGTCGTCCCCCCCCTCCCCCACACACACCCTGGACCAAAACATTGGCATAGCCAGGTTTTGAAATGAGCAGCAAAATGATCAAACGGAATTAATAGGCAACTTTGGAACTACACACAGAGTAGAACAAACACTGGTTAAGGAAGAATTTCTTCTCTCTGCCCTCCGCTGGCTACGCCAATGCTAAGAAAAGATTATTATTCAATGAACAAGTTAAGACACACACACACACACAATGTACCTTCTACCTGGAGGCATGATCCAACAACGGGGTAGCTGATATCAAACTGCGGATTCTCTGATATTAAAAATAGAACTGAAGACATTGTGATATTAGCCTCCGTGGCTGGGAATATATCGATAGTTGGGGTGACGTACACATAATGTGTTTGCCACAGCGACGATGGCAGAAGTGTAGTAACACACGCTCCGTTGGCCTCACTTGTTGATGTTTTCCTGGCTTGAAACAGTACGTCACTTTTCAAATAAAAGAACGCAGATCCAGGTAAACTGATTTCCTGAACATCGCCTGCCAAAGACAGGACTACAGTTTGTGTCTCTGGGCCATATATCTGCAAGCATACAAGTCATACAATAACACAACTGACATAACAATGCTTCTGACAGAAAGTGCAACATATAGCCACTTTACGTTAATGTTTTTGTGCTGATTGGATTACTTTATACAAGGTGTTTGTAAAGTCTCATTACACTTTGTATGTAGAACAAATTGGAAAACATTCTTCCATTGATAACACCACTCTGTTTGGAGTGCAAAGAATTACTCCAGTAGACCGACAGCCATTCGCTGCATATTGCTTTATGATGGAGTGTGGAGCACATTTTTATGACATCATGTAATTCATTTGTCAAATTTGTTCTACATTCTAAGTGTAGTGAAACTTTACAAACACCCGGTAGATTATGAAATAATTAAAGTATATTTATGTGTTATCTGATTTTTTTTTTTTATTGTTTTGCTTTTCTTGTTCGTTGATACAGAGTTCGGTGGAAACGTTAGTCTGTACCTATGTGGGTCTTTCTTTTCGTCAAACTTCCTAGTCATCTTGTGTGTGTTTTCATTCGGACTTCAGAATGTGGAATGTTTGGGTGACGAATCTCAGTCTCGTGGCTAAGATCAAAGTGTAGTTATCTGCACTTTGTTCTAGCCTTGACCTACAGCAGAGGCGGTCATCTTAATGACACACAGGGATGTGTGTGGAACCTCATGGGGCAGCTCTGGCCCCTGGGGAACCTAAACAGATTGTTTAAAACAATGGGAGTCGCAGTAATGTAGGAGCTAAACGTTCACCTGCTGGCACGGTCATCATGGGTTCCAATCCGAGGATTTGAAAATAGACCTGGGTTTCAAGATCGACCCAGCTTACAGAGGGTACCAGGATATGTCTTGGGAAGTGTGTGTGTGTGTTGTTTGTCCATCAAGAATGATGATGACCATTCATTTCATCCAGTGGGGTTGAAGGTATGGAGCCGTGGGTTATAAGATGGCTGATAAGGCCTATTTTGGCTAGAAATGTTCTTTGACAATGTGGGCAAAGAATGGTTGACGTTTCTGGAGGAGGGTTTCCTGCAGTGGTTTTTCTGTCCTGCTTTTTCTTCACAGCTCTTGCAGTCCTGGTTGCCTCACATATGACTGCACCCTTGCGTAATGATGCACGCCACGAATTTCGGTCTCTGGCTGCAGCCTCCCAGGTGTCATGATGAATTCCAAAAGCATTCAGTGAAATTTTCAGAGTGTCTTTAAAGCGTCTCCTCTGGCCACCTTGGGAGCGTTTACCACAGCGCAGTTCGCTGTAAAAAATTCGTTTAGGGAGCCTGTGATCTGGCATGCGAGTCAAGTGACCAGCCCAGCGAATTTGATTCTTCATCAGTAGAGTGTGGATACTGGGCATGGATGCTCTTTCTAGGACTTCAGTGTCTGAAATCTTGTCTTGCCATTTAATCTTCAGTAGCTTCCTTAGGCAGACTGTGTGGAAGTGGTTTAATTTCCTAGCGTGTCGCTGATAAACAGACCTGGTTTCACAAGCATATAGCAGTGTGGATAATACAACTGCTTTGTAGACTTTTAGCTTTGTTTGCAGGCTTATTCCAGTTCTGTCCCATACATTCTTGTACAGTCTGCCAAAGGCCGCACTGGCCTTGGAGATTCTTGCATTCACTTCGTCATCAATTGTGGCAGCTTGTGACACAGTGCTGCCAAGATAGGTGAATTTGTCCACAACACTTAGTCTATGATCATTCACTTTGATATTCGGCAGTATGATTATTCCCTGGAGCTGGTTGGTACATAACTACAGTCTTCTCCAAGTTGATATCGAGCCCAAAGTTGGCACAGGCATGTGAGAAAGCTGAAACATTATGTTGCATGTCCAACTCTGAGTTGGCGTATAGAGAGCGCAATCATCAGCAAACAGGAGCTCTCTGACGGTGTCGCTGTTAATTTTGGTTTTAGCTTTCAGCCTTCTGAGATTGAATAACTTTCCATCCATACGGTAGTTTATGTCTATTCCAATGTCGTCGTTCTCGAAGGCATTCATCAACATGGCTGAAAACATGAGGCTGAACAGTGTTGGTGCCAGGACACATCCTTGCTTCACTCCATTGGTGACAGGAAAGGGTTCAGACAGCTCACCATTTTCCTGTACTCTTGCCTGCATACCATCATGAAATAGCCGCACTATTTGGACAAACTTTCGTGGACAGCCATATTTTGCCATAATCTTCCACAGTCCTTCTCTGCTGACTGTATCAAAAGCCTTGGTAAGGTCAATGAAAGTGGAGAACATTTCGCAGTTCTGTTCCTGACATTTCTCTTGCAGCTGCCTTGCAGCGAAAATCATGTCAACAATTCCACGTTCTTTTCTGTAGCCACATTGACTCTCAGGAAGAAGACCTTGATCGAGATGGGATGTGAGGCGATTGAGAAGAATTCTGGCGAGTATCCTCCCTGCAATTGAAAGAAAGGAGATGCCTCGGTGGTTGTCACAGGATTGGCGGTTTCCTTTACGTTTGTAAAGGTGGACTATTGACGCGTCTTTGAAATCTTGTGGCATGGTCTCGTTCACCCATATGTTTGTAAAGACTTGGTGAAGCTGCTCTATTAGGACCGGCCCACCTGCCTTGTATGTCTCTGCTGGGATGGAGTCAGGACCAGGTGCCTTGCCGCTGGAGAGGTGCTGGATGGCTTTGTTTACTTCCACTATGGTTGGCAGGTCATCAAGTGTCTCATTGGTGTGAACTTGAGGAAGGCAGTTGATGGTTTCTTCATTGAAGAAGGAAGTTGCATTTAAGATGTTGCTGAAATGCTCTGCCCAGCGTTGAAGGATTTCTTTCTTATCGGTGACCAATGTTCCCCCATCTGCACTGAGGAGGGGAACTTCCCTTGGGAAGTAGAGGCGGCCGGGTGAGACACACACACACACACACACACACACACAGACACACACAGACACACACACACACACACACATATATATATATATATATATATATATACACACACACACACACACACACACACACACACACACACACACACACACACACACACAATAGATAAATATCATGAAAAAAGAAGAAAATAAACACAGAATATTTCAAAAGCTGGAAGTGAAGAAGATATTACCTAATGAGATGAAGGTCGGACAGTGAAAGTATTTCGTCCACATAAAGTGACACAGCTGCGTTGTAAAGAATGTAACTGGATATTCCGAAATAACATTGAATTAATGGCAATCACATGACCACCACGTGCAAACGGTGTTAAAGAGACAAACAGAGTAGCCAAACAATGCATAAGTAGGGGACTTGGAGGTGGAATGTACAAGGGTACAATGACGTTACATGTGGGTAGACAGCATGACACAATCAACTGGAAGAAGACTATTTGAATGTCATGTAATCAGAGGACCTGGCCGACACTCAGGACTCCGAGGAAAGGTCAGACGGACACAAAATCATACCGCTACTGACACCATTAATATTGGGACTATTCGCTGGCTGTTGAAGACGAGGATGAAACAAGTATGGGAATGTCCCAAGTGCTGTGACGTCAATCCTAGACTGAACTCAACTCATGCTGTGTGAATACTCAGCACCAACAATGTTGGGAGTTGTTCACAGCCTACAAGCAAGCATATTTATCATTACATATGGTGTTTGACGTTGATTAGTTATAGCCATGGCAGTCGCTGAAGCAGATGGCTAGATTTGGCAGATTTTCAAAATTGACCTGGCTCCTAGACTGACCCCGATTGAGATTGCTACCAGGAAATGTTTGGGGAAATGAAGACCGTCGGCGTAATATTGACCAGATCATCCCTAGAGTACCGATTGTTCTATACCAGTGGTTCTCAACCTTTTTTGGCCCATGCCCCCCTTCACCATATTTTCAGAACTTCATTCCCCCCTCCCTTTCATATTTCCTCCCTAAAAATCCCCCCTCGGCCCCTATACAGTATATGTAAAAATGGAAGCTAAATTTAGTAAAACATACTAGAACAAGTCTAGACGTCTACATAAAATGTGATTTGCGGGTCTACTTACGTTATAAAATGAATTTCAGAAGGGTGAGACGTACAGATCTAAAGTATGAAGGGAAAAACAATATTAAGTAATCAATTCTTGTATTAACGCGATCTTGAAATAATCTCAATTCCCCCACCCCCTGGAAACCCTACCCCCCCCCCCCCGGGGAGGAATTCCCCACCGGTTCAGAACCACTGTTCCATACAAATATGGGTTTAGCACCATGTTTCCAATACACCCAAGGCATATAAAAGGGATATTTACAATGTATAGTCAAGAATACTTACTGTAATGAATGTGTAGTCATGCAGGGCTAAAAGCTGGTAATGCTCTGGTTGTTCGGTTAATGGCCAGGATGGGAAGGTGATGTATTCTGTGGTCATTAGCTCCGCTGGAATGAGCATGTCCAGTGAATGACCAGACCATGTGCTTTCCTCTTGGGCAGCCTATAGCAAGGAATGTAACACTTTTTCAGTGAAAAAAAGAATGCAAAACAAGAGACCTTAAACACATATTCCACATAACAAGTTAGCTGCATATCTGTCAAAGCATTATTATTATTATTTTTTTTTTTTTTTTAACTATTAGGGGCGTTCATTTGAAACCCGTTCCAGTGGCTTTATTGCAAAAGCATGAAAGAAACATTAACAGGTGTGGTAGAATTTAAAAAAAACAAACACCATTCATTTTGAATGAATTATGCAACATGCGTTGGTCAGAAAAAGTCGCCGTAGGCATTCAGGCAAGCATCCCATTGCTTAGGTAGGCGGCGAATGCCGTCCGCAAAAAGGGATTCTGGTTGCTCACTGAACCAAGATATGCCTCTACTAGAAAGGTCCTTAAGAAATAATGATAGACAAATTAGATGGGATATTGAACAGAAGAGATTAGCGGCTGCTAACGAGAGACATACAGACGAAGAAGAAGAAATGGATGAAAAGTCAGAATCAATTAGTAGTATGGAAGAAACTAATAAGTTGTACGAAGAAGAGGATATTGATGTAGAGTTAGCACTTATTCAAAGAAACTTGGAGTTATTGAAGAAGTGGAAACGTAGGAGATAGAGAATACTGCAGATAGCAAGTAATAAGTTTTAGGATTTGGAAATGAAAGTAATGCTTGTAAAAGGCTTCTATGGATACTTTTTATAAATGGTATTGAGGAGTGGTTAAGCAGTGAGATAACTAATATAGAGGTAGTTTCGAGAGAGGCATGTATATATATATTTTTTCTCTCTGTGATAGAATTGCTGGTTGATTTTATGTTTCTACTTCTTGACTTTTCGTAGATTGGACAAATTAGGTAGTGGTACAATAGGTGGATGTACTCTATAGCAAATAGACAAGTTTTTTTTATTGGTGCTAGAAATGCCGTGCTTAACGGTAATGATTAAAAAGTTATAGTGATGTTTGGTACAAGTCCAAGGGAAATAATTGGCAGGCCGAGCCACAAGTTAATTGATAAGTAGATGATGGCTGCTACATTAAGTTGACATTGGAATAGTCGCCACATTAGGAATAGATAAAAGGAGTTAACCTGTAGTTTACAGTGCTTACTTAAGATGATATTCCGGATGTTATGATGTGTTAGGAGTTAAGCTAGAAAAAGATAGAAAGTTATGAGGGGAGAGAATCAATGATGGTACGGTCATTGTTGATTATTGATTTTTTGTGTAGAGAGAACAGATATTGTTCTAAGTTAAGAAATTAGTCTGTAGTTAACAGATATACATACGTGGCAGTGAAGTGTTTTGTTTTCTCGGTCATAGAAATACTGGAATGACTTGTATAAATATATATGTGTTAAGTTAGTTCGTATGGGAGGCCAATGTTGGTGGGCCACTGTACGTAGTAATTTTAAGGGAGTTATATTTTTTTTGAAAACCGTGTTTTATTGAGTCTGAGTTTTATGAGTCATGAGTCATATATAATATGTTTTTTGTGTGTGCTTGAGTTGGTACTGTAAAATGATGGTTATTATTTGATTGTTTTATTGAGTCTGAGTTGCAATGCCTCATATATAATATGTTTTTGTGTGTGCTTGATTTGGTCTTGTAAAATGTTATTTGATTAATTGATTTAGAATAGGATTATTGTGTTCCTAGTAGTTTGAGTACAAACTATTGGTCCGTAAAAGAGACCAATAGTGATAGATAGTAATAGAATGTTTTATTCTGATTTGATAAAATGCATGTTAAGTCATTTTAAAATGTGTTTTTCTTTGGATAATTTGGGGGAATGACGTCTTGTTTTGATTTTATTTCGTTTAAATGAGTGGTTTTGTATATTAAGTTACATTGTTAATGAATAGGTTATAAATTTAGTTAAGTAAGTTAATTTTCAAATACATGGGGCTTTGTTTAAGGCCTTTCGTTCAGAAAAGAGTTAATAAAACTACTGGGGGATAATATAGAGAAATATTCTCTTTGTGAATATTAAGTTGCTTGAAGAGGTTCTTATAGATATGAACTGTTAGTAAAATAGGAGTAGCGTTATATGAAGATATAAGGTTGGGGGAAGACTGTGAATGGCAGCATATAAGCGGGGATATATATAAAACGGGACAAAGAAGCAGGTCATGGGATGTATGGGGGCAAGATATAGGAGCTGGGAAAAACCAGCGTTAATTATATTAAAAATGTTCATAGAATATGAACATGGGCTCGTGAGATAACGAAATATAGACAAGATTGTGGATAGCAATATAAGTGTTGTGAAAACTTATGTCAAATTTATTTATAGAGAACAAAGATCTATTTCGTAAGAGGTATTTTAAAAAATTGTTTTACAAAATTTTTTTTTATTGGCAAGGGAGGTAAATGTGAGTGTGTTAACTATTCATTTCTGTGTGTAAATGTGGTCATGTTGACTATTCACTCTTTATACTTCTCACTCGGTGCGCACCGTTTCTTTACATTTTCTAACTACATTGTTTCTGTCCATCCTGTGTTGTGGAAGAGTGAGGAATTTTATAATGTCAAAGGTATGATAACGATTTTACGAGCTATTCTTATGATATGTATATTTTCTACAGGAACAATAAGGAGCCAAGAACGAGCCAGAAATATATAACTGTATAGTGGATAACTATATAGCACGGGAAAGAGTTAAAGAATAGAATATTTACTTAAGTTGGAGTTGGTTTGGGGAAGATTAGAGGACCTGTGAGAGGTAAGAAAAAAAAGAGGGAATAGAGTAAGGGGATTAGGAGTAAAGATTTTTTCCTTTACAAGAAAAATTCTTTAATTAACATGGGGAGGTGTAACAGAAGTAGAGTATTAGTATTAGGTGGGAAAAGGCTACGGCACGATTGAGCATCGGGAGAGAATGGGAGGAGAGATGCTCAAGTCGTGACGTAGTTGGTTGTCATGTGGCAGTCAAGATCAGGGCCTGGAACTGAAAGGACGCCATGTTTATAGAACTTGTCATCAAATGGAAATAAACCTTATTTATACAAAGCCAACAGTCCTTGTTAGTCCTTTACGCTGTTATATTTACCACGTTCGCTTCGTCTGCATCTGTGTGAAATTGTTGCCCTTTTAGGGCATTTTTTTGTTTAGAGGTCCAAACAAATGGAAATCACATGGTGACAAATCAGGACTATAGGCTGGATGTTTCAGAATTTCCCATTTCTTCCTTGCTAATGCTTCGTGCACAATCTTTGCGAAATGCGGACGAGAATTATCGTGCAACAAAATCACACCGCGAGAAAGCATGCCGGGTCGTTTATTCTGGATGGCTTTTTGCAGCTTGTCTAGTGTTTGCAAGTAGTGGGTAGAGTTGACACTAGGTTCTTTAAAGTCGGCCAACAATAGCCCTTCTTGGTCAAAACATGCGCTCAGCATAACCTTACCAGCGGAAACCTGTAACTTGAATTTTTTGGCTTTTGGTGATCCAGCATGCCTCCATTGCATGCTCTCTCTTTTGCTGCTTTGCTCAAAGTGGTGACACCAAGATTCATCGCCTGCCACTATGCGGAAGAGAAATTCATCACCCTCCACTCTGTAATGCAGCAAGTGGTTCAAACATCATCCCATGCGTGCCTCTTTTAGGTTGTCGGTCAACATCCGTGGTACCGACTGTGAACACACCTTCCGATATTGCAGTTTCTTACAAACGACCTTTTGAATTGTCCCAGTTGAGATATTAAATTCTTTCGCTAGCGAACGTATGCTTCGACAACGGTTCATCAGTACTGCTGCATCAATTTTGGTGATGGTGTTTTCTGTTGCAACAATATGCGCTTGATACGACCGTCGAAGATCTGTCGTGAACTGACGTCCTTTCCGAAACATTCGTGCCCAGTCTGTCACTGTTGTCTTCGACACATTTGTTACCGTACGCTGCCTGCATTCTTCGATGAATGTCCACTAGTCGACATCCTTCAAATGAAAGAAACTGAATCACCGCTCTTTGAGCTTCTTTGGACAGATTTTGGATCAACTCGGAGATTTTCTCAACGGTCAGAAACAGAACCTGTGCATCATGGTACGATAAGCACGTGCTCTTTTATTCATTCGTCAGTACTTATCACATGACTATGACATGATCATGTTCAACGTACGCAATTGCGCTCGGTGCGGCACCAACGGATTTCAAATGAACGCCCCTTATATTTGTGATTTCTTGGCAAGTTTACATTCAGTTATTCGCTTTCTTTCCGCATAATACTTAAGCTTAATTGTGGAATCAAAACATGAAACGATGTACAACAGATGTTGTTTTTTTTTAAATCCGTTCGTGGTGATTTCTTTGGAAGACCGAGTGTAAAGCTATCAAACTCAGTGACGTTCTTGTCATCTAAGCTCTAAAAATGGCGTGCTCTGTCTGAAAGAGGTTGATATAGAGACTTCATCCCACCCGGTACAAAAGTAGCCATTTCCACCGTGACTGTGTTCTCTCCAAGATCAAAAATCAGTGGGGTGAGCAAGACAGGTACTGGAAGTTCACATCTACTGAGAGGCATATCAGAATTCGCCAAGTCATGATTCAGCACTACGCATACAGACTGGCTGGGATAGGGCCCATATGGGAATTTTCTTGCCAAGTGTTTAGGTGTTTTTTTTAAATTGTTAACAGAATCCAGTCTTCATTGGTGAGTTTGAAATGGTTCATGTCTCACATCCGCGCGTTACCAGGAAAGATATATGTTCTTAATTTTGTTTTTGTTTTACTTGTATTTCTGTGTTGGTGTTGTTCCTACTCTCATCCAGTCCGCATGTTCTTCGTTGAATCATGACCTGAATACATAGTGATATGCCCCTCTGCAGATGAGATGTTTCAGTATCGGCTTTACACACCACTCTGATTTCTGAGCTTGGATGGGGAAGGAGAGTTCTACAACAGTTCCCGTGAAGATGATACTTTAGCAACGGGTCGGGGGAAATTATCTATACCAACCTCACTTCGACAGATACAAGTAAAGGACTCTCTAATATCTTAAGACGCATTGTGACCGTGTTTGACAGTTTGACAGTACTCGGTGGGTAATGTAGTCAATGTAGTAATGTAGATTATGACCTCCACAACTTTCCTGGTGCTGTGTAAGATCAGCTTGCCTTTTGTGTTGGAATATTACTCGCCCGAATACACATAAACATAGAACAAACGTAATGGCTAGACACGCTTGCCTACATAGGAACTGTCAGATGAGCGACAATTCATTTTCAATGCTAACGCAAAATCAACACCTGTGAGATGAGAGGCTTGAGGAGAGCTGCCAACTTAAATATCCGAGACCGAATAAGAAATAATGTTATCAAACAGACAGTGGAATCGACACCCTGTGCCGCATTTATTGAAAGACAGAATATCAAGTGGGTTGTCCATCTCGTTAGAATACACAGCATCAACTATCAGCACTGACCCCACATCAAAGTTAATTTGCGGCGAGAGCAAGAGGACACCCGAGAAGAAAATTTATTGGCACATCAAAGACATTGTGCAATCACACGGACTGACACATATCCTATGTCACCCATTGGCGCTGGGGCGCCAACTATTCCTCCCCACGCCGCTTGACGGCAAAAGTAGAAGATGATGATGATGACACACCCAACAATGTATTAACATACCATCTCTTCCAAGTAGGTCACAGCGATGGCGCTTGTTGCATAAATAAACCCCGACTTCAGGTGACGTACTTCAAAAACAACGGTCTGGTGCATGCCCAAGGTCAGTGAAGCATATCCTGTATGCCTGTTGAGCATTGAGCATTAATAAAACACCCAAAAAGTTTCTGCTGCGTCAACTACATGACATTAATTTTCATAGACATGAGACTTCTGTTTGTTTTGTTTTACAATACATACTTTGTTGTTCTTAAAAGAATGGGGGGGGGGGGGGGGGGAGGAAATGAGTGGTCTCGAGGTATGGTGTCCGCCTCGAGTGATGTTCAAGCCCCGGTGAGGGCTGGGATTTTTTCACGTCAACTTCTAGTTTTGAAGAGATGCTGTTTTTGAGTCGAATGTTGCGAATTCCTTGGACTGCCAGAGTAACTAACAACGATTGCCTGAAAGAGGCTAATGAAACTAGAACACTATATACAACAATAAGAAAGAGACAAACAGCATTTTGTGGTCATGTGATAAGAAGAGAGGCATTGGAGAACATCGTGACAACTGGAAATATTGAGGGGAAGAGAAGCAGAGGCCGACCAAGAGAAATGATGCTGGATAGATTGAAACGGTGGAATGGAGTAATATCATCACCAGAGTTGATCCAGAACATTAAAGACCGAGATCTGTGGAGAGCCATGAACCCCTACGCCAGCTGGCAAGGCACTTGATAATGATGATGATGATGAGATGATGATGATGGATGATGATGATGATGATGGACTTTTGGTAACAAAATATCCCCTGGTCTCTGGGTGGTGAGATCGGATGCCAGTGTGTATTGTTGCGCACGTAAACAATCCCTTGGCAGTTGGAAATCGAAAAAGAGTAGCCTAACGGCGCTGCCCGGGCAAAATTTCGAGTTAAAAATCTACCCAAAGTATTTCAGGATCCTCGCCGGTGCTACGGACTTCGTACACTGCTTTTCTGTTCGTACACTCCTTTCTCCGGACCCAGGCTTGAGTTAGTGGTAGAATGGAGCACCTATAGTTTACACCTGTGTGCCGTGATGTTGATCCGTCGAGTAAACTAAACTAAACTAAACTACAATAAACTAAACTAAACTCTTAAAGAAGATGCTGTCAGACAATAATAATTACATGACAGAAGTTTGCCAGACAGGTGGTCTAGCGTATCTAATTTCGATAGGGGTTTTTGGCCTGTCTTAACTCTTTGTGTCTTAGGTAGTTGTTACTGTAACTATTTCTATCCCAGACAGTTACCATTTAAAAATAATAAACTTATGGGTTTTAGGGTGTTTGATAGTCCCAAGTCTGCATCCAAAGCCACGGGGATTGTCTCCAAATTAACACCTACTCGCTTAATGTTCCCAGTTTAAATGCAAGGTACGGGTTTATCTGTCTTCAAATTTCAACCCTACTCTTTGATTGTACCAAGTTTACCTGCCGGCTACAGATTTTTCGTCCCTACCCTTTGATTGTCCACAGTCTACCTACAGGGCTGTAGATTTATCTCTCTGCAAATTTCGTCCCTACTGTTCGGTTGACACTGGTCTATATACAAGGCTACAGATGTGTCTGTCTGTAAATTTCGTCCCTACTCTTTGATTATCTCCAGTCTACTTGTAAGGCTACAGATTTGTCTGCCAATTTCGTCGCTACTTTTTCAATTTGCCCGGATCTACCCGCAAGGCTGCAGATTTATCTCATAATCTCATCCCTACTCTTTGATTTGTCAGACCTGAGAGTGGCTAACACTACCGCCGGCATCGCTCGTAGGTTACCCTGTCTAGTTAACTCACAGACTATTCTACCACTGCAAGATGAAGACACGGGGAAGAGGGTGTGCGGCTTGTCTGTATTTATAATTCTTCGCCATCATCTGCAATCTCCACATTGAAGGTCGGTTGTGCCGAGTCTCCAGCGCCGATTGGTCTATACAACTTGGGGCTAGAAGCATATACCCAATACGTCGCAAGACGTTGAAAGTAGTTGTTTGCTGACTTATTTACTTCCACCAACAAGTTACGTCATCCAACTTTCACACTTGTCTACTTTCATACCATTACACTTAGTTAGTTGTATATCCTTTACAGGACGTAGCAGTCAACTTCAGCATTTTTGGCTGTTTGTGATTCCTGGGCAAGTTTACGTCCAGCAGTTTGCCATTGCTTTCTTAAAGATCGGCAGCCATACCTTTGTACGGAAACCAACGCCTTACCTTTGTACGGAAACCAACGCAAGGCTGTCTGCTGTCAAATCCCCCGCCACTGTGTTTCGAACGTGGTATGCGGGATTACGAATTGCATTCGTAACGCCTTCGCCACAAAACCAACATGACAGCAATTACAGCATCTAACTGGGACGCAGAGGTGTTTCCAAGGCACCAGGGCCGGGATCTAAACTGGCCAAGACCTATTGACGCTTCCTCGCCGAGCGTCCTGGACAACATGTCCCTTCGGGGACCTGGCTAACATCAGTAGGATCGACGATTCCTCCGAAGTCGGAGAGTATCTGCCTGCATGGCGAGGAACCACCAGTCTGCACACCAATAAGCCAGACATGGGACAACGGATACTCACGCAAACCTCAGGTCCTGTATGACATCACACTGATGTTGGACAACAGGATGTCTTCATCCGACATACAGGACTTCACGCTGGAGTTCACAGCCAGCGAACACAAGCAAGCAAGCATCTAATGTTAAAATGCCTAGGTGTTGAAAAATGGGAAACTTACCTCAGGGAAACTCCTCTTACACTAAGCACAGCATCTTGTCGGTAATTAGGTGGCACTTTCAAAATCACATCAGCTCCGTGTTGAGTCAGTGCTGTCACTGCCAGCTGACATATGTCAGCAACGCAAACAATAAAACAGCAGTTAGATAAGCCACATGTTTTGACTGCCAATAATGTGAAGCAATTTTATGAGTATTTCTAATGGCGAATAAAACTGATTTGTAATATTCGGAAGTCATTACTTACAAAGACAGTAAGAAAGAAACGTGTCAATAGTAAATAGCTTTGGTTGATTGGTTGTGAATTTTCTGTAAACACTACAAATTCGATGCATTGATGTTCAGATTATTAATAAGCCCTAAAGAGGTTTTTCATCTATCGAAGTGAGGTTACTGAAGATACTTTTCTCCTTACCCGATACCAAAATATAATCACCACGGGGACTGTATTATAGAGTTACTCCCCTCTCCAAGTCCAGAGACCAGTGAGAAACCGGTACTGGAACTTCACATATGCAGAGGGACATTATGATATCAGGTTATGATTCAGCACAGGACGTATGGACTACCTGGGGTCAGGTAGTAGTTTCCTTCGCTGGTACAGTTTCCTTCGCGGGATGTCACGTATTTCATTGTTAACAGGCTCCGACCCAATGCACAGTGGGAGTCAACAGCCCTAAAAAGACTTAATTGCCCCCATTTTGACGTTTGTTATTTTCTGAAAGAATTGGGAAACTCATAATTGATTGCACTGAAATAAACCAATCCCTTCCTCCGTTTGAATATTCCACTACTGTTTCTCGTGTGACTTATTCTTGCAAGGGATTATGTACACTGTGTTCGCGTTTTGTAGGTCTCATCTTTTCGTAGGAGCAACACATACCTAGCTGTTTGTATTTCCTATTGTTATACCCAGCTGCAGCCGTTGCTTCTCTGATTTAATATGATTTATTTATTCTTGAGTGTACCTCTTATTTACCCGTACGTGCCATGGTCGTTTACTCATACCATAGAAGTAATTACCAGACTACCTTGCGTTCCAGCCTACATCGTTCGTTTCCCGAGTGCAGTTTCCTCAGGAACACCTTGGGGGTCGTGGCTGGAGCTAAGAAGTTAGTGCATTGTGCGACGCGTTCGGTGTGGAAAGAGACCGAGCCATGTGGGATAAAACCCGGTGCAATGAAGTAGATCCTTTTGAGGTTTAAACCGTTTTGTTAGTTTGGGCATCTGCTGTAAAAATATGCTGGCACTTAAAGAATTTTTAAGTCATCGCATACCTGACCCCTTCCATGTGGAACTGACAAGAGGTGGTAGTTTTGCCCCAGGAGTGCAGTCCTAAGTATCAAACTGGCTGTGATGTCAAATGGGTTCAAGGTCGTATGCTGTGTACTGAGTATTACTGTCAGTTCCTGGGAGCTTCGTATGACATATTGCTTGAAGAGCCCTAAGACAGATAGTAACCACAAGGAAACAGATTAGTAACTTTGTGTGTGAGTTTGTGTTTGTGTGAGTGTGTGTATAAGAGTGTGTGTGAGTGTGTATGAGTGTGTGTGTGAGTGAGTGTGTGAGCGAATGTGTGAGTGAGTGAGTGTGTGAGTGAGCGTGTGAGTGAGTAGTGTGAGTGAGTGTGTGAGTGAGTGTGTGTGTGTGAGTGTGTGTGTGTGTGTGTGTGTGTGTACATACAGGATAAAACAAAGAAAATTGACATATTTTGATCACTTGAAACAACATGAAAGTGAGTCATGGAGGGGTATATGCCCGGGAAGAGAAGAAGAGGAAGGCCAGAGAGAAGATGTGTGCAGTATGTGGACAAATGATCCGTTATGTGTGTGTGTGTGTGTCAGTGTGTGTGTGTATGTGTGTGTGTGTGTGTGTGTGTGAAGTCGCAGTGGGCTCTCCTGATGGCGAGGGACATAGGTAATAGAGGAAGCTATTCTATAAGCAAAAATCATCCATCGAATTTAAAGCTAGCGAACGAAGAACAAAAAATTACCAGACGACGGCAGACCTAAATAAGGATTCAGGTCAATGACTTTCCGCGGTTCCACAGCGAGAGACACTTCAATGACAGCATTCCCAGAAGTTTGATGTGTATCGTAGTCATCCCCCGTCTGTGACAACACTCTGTAGATGCCGCCTCCTTGGTGTTCAGAACTTGCGATCATCAGCTGGGCTCGCGAAAGCAACAATTTCTTTGGCAGTACGACCAGGTAAGTATGCTTCCAGACGTCTGTCAGTTCTGCGAGGGGAGGAAATAATAAATAAGTAAAGATAAGCAGTGTGTCAAGCATTTTCAATATATATATATATATATATAACCTCCATACAATGCTGTTATTTGGGGGTGTTTATTTTCCCTTTCGAAATCGCGAGTAATCCATACACACGCTGCTACTACTGGTGAGTGCATTGCACTGATTTTTGCGTGAGGAATAGCTTTTTTATTACAAGTGTCCTCCGCCATCAGGTGAACCCTCTCCGAATTCCGAAGTTTTTGTTATTGACGTGGCCAAGTCAAGGGTGAGAAGTCAACATTTAAGTCCATCTGTGGAAGTAAACCACAAAGCCGCAGTCAGAAGAGGACCTGTAGGCTCGTAACACTTCTCAGCCATGCCTAACACCCCCATGCAATTATATTATCTCCAGGTACAAATTGTACAAACTTTCTTCTTCTTCTTCAGCGTTCCGAGCCATTGAGGTTCTTTGCTGCAGATACAGTCCGTCTGCATTCATCTCTCTGGTGGACCTTCTCTTGCCAGTCGTTGATTCCAAGTGCTTGTAGATCCGTATATATATTATCTCCCCACTGTGTTCTTGGTCTACCTTGGGGTCTACGGTCATTTATTTCCTGAGTGTAAGTGTAAATTTTAGTTTCAGTTATTAAAAACTAGTAACATAGATAATACTTTCAGTTATAAATTGTATAAACATTGTCATTAAAGTCAATTATAAATTGTTCTGACATTGTCATTAAAGTCAACTATAAATTATACGAATATTGTCATTAAATTCAATTATAAATTGTATTAACATTGTTATTAAATTCGATTATAAATTGTACCAACATTGTCATTAAATTCAATTATAAATTGTACCAGCATTGTCATTAAAGTCAATTATAAATTATACGAATATTGTCATAAAATTCAATTCTAAATTGTACTAACATTGTCATTAAATTCGATTATAAATTGGACTAACACTGTCATGAAAGTCAATTATACTTTATACAAATATTGTCATTAAATTCAATTATAAATTGCATTAACATTGTCTTTAAATTCGATTATAAATTGTACTAACATTGTTATTAAAGTTAATTATAAATTGTACTAACATTGTCATTAAAGTCAATTATAAATTGTACTAACATTGTCATTAAAGTCAATTATAAATTGTACTAGCATAGTCATTAAAGTCAATTATAAATTATACGAATATTGTCATTAAATTCAATTATAAATTGTACTAACATTGTCATTAAAGTCAATTATAAATTGTACTAACATTGTCATTAAAGTCAATTATAAATTGTACTAGCATAGTCATTAAAGTCAATTATAAATTATACGAATATTGTCATTAAATTCAATTATAAATTGTACTAACATTGTCATTAAAGTCAATTATAAATTGTACTAACATTGTCATTAAAGTCAATTATAAATTGTACTAGCATAGTCATTAAAGTCAATTATAAATTATACGAATATTGTCATTAAAGTCAATTATAAATTGTACTAACATTGTCATTAAAGTCAATTATAAATTGTACTAACATTGTCATTAAAGTCAATTATAAATTGTACTAACATTGTCATTAAAGTCAATTATAAATTGTACTAACATTGTCATTAAAGTCAATTATAAATTGTACTAACATTGTCATTAAAGTCAATTATAAATTGTACTTCATTACCTTGAGTTTAGGGACTCTAGTTTAGGGAGTTTAGAGTCAAGGTATTCATCCAGCTAACCTTCCGATGAGATGACGTAATGCAACGTCTGCGGGAATGGCTCACCACAGCAGTCAGGCGAACATTCTGTGCTGCAACTCTAGTCATCAGGTACCGAAACACACCGATCCCCATCCCAGCAGTAAAAGAACCTGTAGCTTTGTACGCCAAATCAAATTGTATTTACCATTTTACATGCAGATGCGAGGCCATCTACATAGGTAGAACTGAGCGACAGTTACATTGCAGGGTTTCGGAACACATTCCGAATTGGGTGGACAAGATACTACACACAGAAGATCGTAGCCTAGGCAGGCCGACACACCGGAACAGTCCTGCTTCATCGGTCGCGAGACATGTGCTCGAGAGCGGTCACGTGGTTGAAAGAGACAGTGCCTTCCGGGTGTTGTTCAACACACAAAGTAGTCGATTGTTAAAGTTTGCTGAAGCTATAATAATCAACCTTCGTAAGCCGTCCTTGTGCAAGCAGAAAGACATGTTAGTCAGTTTAAAATTACCGTGGTAGACAATCGACATTACTGTGCGAACATGTGTATATTTCAGTTTGAAGGATTTATCTAGTTAATTCACGTAAGTTGTGTGATTTCTGCAGTATGTACCTGACGAGATGCAGCGAAATATGCCAGGCAATAAATCGTGCAATATATTGTTTGTGTTTTCGTTATTCATATTCATCACAGGAAATCATTGTTTTGAATTAGGGTAAATTATAAGTACAGTCAAACCTCGGGTTACGAACGCCTCAGAACAACTTCAATAAATTTTTGTCTCGAGTAACGAACAGTGCCTAGGGTTACGAACGAAGGCGAGAGAAAGAGAGAGAGAGAGAGAGAGAGAGAGAGAGAGAGAGAGAGAGAGAGAGAGAGGAGAGAGAGAGAGAGAGAGAGAGAGAGATAGAGAGAGAGAGAGAGAGAGCAAGGTTTAACGTCGGAGACAGACGATCGCGTACAGTACAAACGAAGGCCACGCAGTATTAACATCGCTTAGCGCTATCGTAGCAACCTAGTTTTGCACGCGTCACAGCCTCGCTTTCATCGGCCATACTAGACAGCAGTAAAAGATTTCTTAGCCGTGGCACTGTGTTCAGTTTATCTCTTTCATTATTTTCCTTGTTAACCCCATCAATTATGACTTAGAAGAACGGCAGTGGTGTTGCTAGGAAGCAGAAACGTATAACATTGGAGATAAATAAGGAAATAATTATCTTCTTCTTCTTCTTCTTCTTCTTCTTCTTCTTCTTCTTCTTCTTCTTCTTCTTCTTCTTCTTCTTCTTCTTCTTCTTCTTCTTCTTCTTCTTCTTCTTCTTCAGCGTTCCGAGCCACTGAGGTTCTTTGCTGCATATACAATCCGTCTCCATTCGTCTCTCTGGTGGACCCTCTCTTGCCAGTCGTTGATTCCAAGTGCTTGTAAGTCTGTATATGTATTATCTCTCCACCGTCTTCTTGGTCTACCTCGGGGTCTACGGTCATTTATTTCCTGAGTGTAAGCGAGTTTTGTTTCCCTATTATCTTCCATCCTTTCTATATGCCCCAGCCATTGTAGTCTATTAGCCTTCATGATACCAGTGTTAAGCGGGGACTTAAACAGATCATAAATGTCTTTGTTACTTCTTCTTTTCCACTAATAATTATGAAACATGAAATTAGCGTTTGTGCGTGTGACATCGCTAATGAGTACAGCATGGCAAAATCAACGACATGTATCTCGGCCATCATAAGCAAGCTTGTGGATCTTCAGAATGAACAGCTAAAGTCATTAAATGAGGAGCAGTCGTCCGATGATGAGAAGCCAGTGATCGTTTCAACTGCCAGGATTAAAGAAATTTGCAGCAAGTAGGCAGATGTCGAAAACTTCATTGTGAGCCATCCAAACAAACTTGTTTGTACAGGGCAGTAAATCTGGTGAATGACAACGCTATGGCCCACTTCAGAAAGATTCTCCAGCAAAGAAAGCAAAAAATTTCCCTTGATAGTTTCTTGGTGCAGAAAGATTTCCAGTCGGCTGCCAAGAAGCAGCGATAAGAAACTGCTGAAACTAATGATTCAGAATAGCAAAGAAAGTGACAAATTTCCTATGATTGTTTTCTTGGTAAGAACGATAGACTAAATCTGTTTTTATTTTACATTTAATTTATTTGGTTGGTTTATTTCTCTTTATTTTATACGTGAAGTACACGTATTCTTTGCGTTTTGTCAGGTAAGCGACCGGATGTTAATAAAAAAAGAACGATTCTTTCATCTTGAAACGGATTGTCTCTATTTCATTGATTTCAATGTTTTGGGTTATGAACGTTTCGGGTTACGAACCGAGTTCTGGAACGAATTAAGTTCGTAACCCGAGGTACCACTGTATCTCAGAAGTTCGAGTGGTTTCTCCCTGATGAAAGGGACACTGGCTATTGGGAAAGCTAATCCACACGCAAAATCAGTTCAGTGTATTTCCCAGGAGTTGCAACTACTAGAAGCTGTAGCACGTGAATGGACCATGCTTGAGTTAAAATCGTGCGAACGCAAAATAAAAATTAAAAAACATGTCTTGCCGACTGATGTGGGCGATCATGCTCCTCCAATCTCGCGATCTCCAACAGGATATATTAGTTCGTGTCCGGACACCTGTCCGAGCCATGACGCAAATCTGTCAAGAATCTACTCTAGTTGACTTCCTTCATCTATCTTCCTATAAATCTATCCAGTTCACACAAGATGTTCCCGTTTTTCTCTTTTAATAATGTGACCAAACATTCGTGAATTTCTCGTGTTTGTGAAAATGTGTCATTCTGGCTGATCCTCTTTCAAGACATTTAAATGTTTCCAGCTACCTGTCCAATGAGTTTTAAGCATGCTTCTGTGGCTTCAGTGGATTTTTGATGTTGCTCGTTTTCTATTGAAGTTAATATCAATAATAACATGTTTTAAATAATTTCATATATAAACTAAAGTAACATATTGTTTATGTTCAACTGTACATTCTACAGCCGCTGAAACAGCGTTCTTTGATCACATAATGAGAAAAGAGGTCGCGGAGAGCATCGTGAGGACTGAAAAGATCCTAAGAGGCAAAGGCAGTCCGAGAGAAATGTGAAATATGAAATCATGAATCAACTTAATTGCACTAGGAAATTTCCATCCCCATCTCCAGTAACCAACTAATAGTGCCCATGCCAATGGTACCAGTGGCAGACTGATTGAACGTCCATCTGCATTTTCATCTATGGATTGAGTGTCGTCCATGCCCCCTGATCACTCCCCACTGAATCAGCTTCTCACGATATAGACCCTTTGTTTTGTTACATTTTCCACTCGATCCCAGAGATTCCACGCCACCTCATTCTTGTCACGGACCGGCGGCAGTCAGTCTATCAGCTAGTTTATTTCCAGCACACTCATATATTCTTAACCGTCGTCTTTTGTCCACCGAGATAAATTATGCTTCATGGTCTAGGACGGTGGGCATGGAGGATCATCATCGGTAAAATTGATCCAGTACACGTAGGACAGACATGAACGCTTACGTCAATTTACAAAGCACATTATCATGACGATGACTTTTCATGTCCATTGCGCGATGTGGCATGGAAATGCAAACTATAGCTTTTAAAACGGAGCCGTGAGTATTGGGTTGGCTTCTGTTGACGATAAAATGCCCAAAACCCGTGGAGGAAACATGATCAATCAGGGCCTAACCTCAGCCAGTCTGTACGTGCTGTGCTGAATCATGATCTGGTTACATCCTAACATATCTTTCCGCAGATGTGAAGTAAAAGTACCGGTCTTGCAAACACCGCTGGTTTCTTAGCTTGGAGGGAAAGGAAAACTCAGCAACACAAACCCTGTGCCATGGAGACGGCACTTCGGTACTGGGTCGAGAGGAAAGTATCCACACCAACCACTCGCCAGTAGATGCAAGCCCTGGTCAGTGCTCACACGACCTGAACACCGTGGGTGGGGGTGGCTGCAGGATGTGTGGGTTGGTAGGAGAAAGTGTGTGTCGTTGGGGGATGTGTGTTTGGCTGGATGGTTGGTGGTGTTGGGGGATGTGTGTTTGGCTGGATGGTTGGTGGTGTTGGGGGATGTGTGTTTGGCTGGATGGTTGGCGGTTTGTGGTGGTGGGTGCATGTGTGTGGGCTGGTGATGGTGTGTAGGTGGGGACATGTGCGTGGGTGGCGGAATATGGTGGTGGGGATGGGTGGGTAGAAAGGTGGGTGAAGGGGGGATGTATGTGTTCCTGGGGGTGTGTGTGGGAGGGGGGTGTGTGGGATAGGGATGTGTTTGTGGTGAGGGATGTTTTGATGGGTGGGTGGGGGTATGTGGGTGGGGATGGGTGGGGATGTGTAGGTGGATGGGTGTGTAGATGGTGGGTGGGGGATATGTGTGTGGGTGACGGATATGTGAGTGTAGGTGTGTAGGAGTGTGTGTAGGGGTGTGGGGATGTGCGTGGGTTGGGGGATGGGGGTGTGTGTATGGGTGGGGGTGTGGGTGGGATGTGTGTGTGAGTGGGGTGGGCGGGTGGGTGGGGATATGTGTGTGTGGGTGGGGATGTTAAAGGGTGGATGGGATATGTGTGGTGGGTGGGGAGATATGTGGGGATGGTGGGTGTGCGGGGATGTGTGCGGGGATGTGTGTGTGGATGAGGAGATATATGTGTGGGTGGGGAGATGTGTGTTTTTGGGGACGTGTGTGGGACGGGGGATGTGTGTGGTTGAAGGATGGGGAGGTGGGGTGGAGGATGCGTGGGTGAGTGGGTGTGTGCGGATGGGGGATGTATGTGTATGGAGGATGTGTGTGTGGGTGGGCCAATGTGTATGTGGGGTTTAATGTATGTGTTTCTGAGGGTGGGTGGTTTGATGTGTGGGTGGGTGGGAGTGTGGTGGGTTTTTGATGTGTTTCATAACATTGTAATATGCATTGTTTATGTTTACAATATTCATTTGACAATGTTTATTTTTCCTGTGTATCATGCATTACTGATGAATGAAATATGAGTGATTGGAAGGGCCGAATGTAAGACGGGCCTGCGTGCCCAGTTTGTTACTCTTTTAAAATAAAGTTAAATCAAATCAAATCAATGAAAGCCAATACATCTGTCTTGAGAGATAATCCCAGTGTTCCAGAGGAACCACGAACCAAACAACCAACGTTACAAACATCCAGTGACGTTTTGGCACCTATCAACATTTCTACAGGAGAAAACTCGCCACATGTAGGATGAAATGATGGAAACAAGTTGCTAGGATTTAAAAAAAAAGAACAACTAACTATAATAAAAGTATGAAACTTAACAAAATGCATCAAATTCATCGAGAGCCAACAAACAATGGTCTAGATACACTATGACAATGAAACACAATCAGCTGCCGATAAGAACAAACAACCCCAGAGCATAAGTCAGACCAATAAATCGATCAATAGACAACATCAAGAGCACACTAAACAAATATGGATACCACGTAATCAAGGCCGTACATCTGGCCTTGAATCGCAAGGCATCCACAGTAGCATTGTATCAAGCACGTTTGCCTGCCACTGCAGTGGCTTTGTGTTTGAATGTACAACGACGCGGAAAGCTGAATACAAAATTCAAGATTGGCGAATCAGTCATACGCACATGTGGACTGGCGCCGCAGACAGCAGAACACATACTCCAAGACAGCCCACAATGCGACTATCTAGATATATATGCTGGCCTAAAGAAACAACAGTGAAAGATAAACTCTATGGACCACTGAATAAACTGAATAAATAAATAAATAAATAAATAAATAAATAAATAAATAAATAAATAAAACAAGGAAGTTCATACAAGCGACAACATCGCAGATAAAGACAAATTTCAAGTGAACGAAAGAAGAAGTAAAAATGGTTCTAGCATGATATAATATACCCAATACCCCTAGGGCTTGTGAAAATATTCTTAACAATTATTTAGAACACAGGCTTAGACTTAACGCACAGGCATGCTTCATGCAAAGTGGCACGGATCAATTTCAAAATAAAAACTATTGAACATCCTTTGGATCATTTCTCAGGGGCAAGATGGTGTGTTGGGAAACAAACAGGCGGACACATTGGTTGGGTCTGCGCCGCTAGGTGGGGTACAGATGCACGATAAGGCAGATGTCTTTAGAGACCTTTGGAATCATGTGAATAATGTGGAAGAACAGATAAGTCATCATGGCATGGGCATAATGGTGCAACGGGGAGTGACTAGAGATCCAGCTAACACTGAGCACTGTGAGAAAGGGCCAGACGGACACATAATCAAACAACAGGCACCATTGATTGGTATTGGGATTCTCCACTGGTTGTAGAAGATGGGCGCGGAGCACACATGGGAATATCCCGAGTGCTAACGATGCTTGACTCAACTCAACTAAAGGTTTAACGCTTCCCCCCACCTCTAAGCTTAACATTAGGTGTAGATAACGATAAGAGACACAATCCACGGGAGACACAGCAACAGGCTTACTTTTCTGACAAAAGAATTTGGCTTTGAAATCTCCTGAAACATCGTTGAACTTCATTGTTAGCGCACTGATGGCCAGGTAATTCTCAAGAGTGAAACATGAACGCCTACGCCAGCTGGCAGGGCACACGATATCGATGGTAGTCAATACTAAAATAAATGTCCAATCACAGACAATAGTCACACTTACGATGGAATCGTTCCACACTAACAACTGATTGTAAACTTTGTAGCAGATACCGTCGTAGTAGTCACCTCCTGTCAACACAGAATCGCAAGGGTTGCCAATATCTGGGAAAACCAGAACGGAAAAGAGCTAGAAGTTAGTTGAAGCTGTTAGAAATATACACATATAAAATACAATAAACCGGGCTATAATTTGGACAAGAAACTTCCAACAAGGTAACTGGATGGCTATAAGCACATCATCAGCATCACAAGCACGATGCCCAGTAATTAAACTTTATTTGTCTCTATACACACCCGCCAGCTGAATGTTGGTGTCCTTAGTCTGCCACAGCCAGAGTAATGAATAAATACACGGAAGCTACTATATAAGTTAGGAAGCGTATAAGAGTGGATAAAGACACAGTTAAATCAGCCTGGGGTTGGTGTTGATAGCTGCGTCCTGCAAAGAACATGCATTTTTTAAAGCAAGAAAGGCAGAAGTTGCAGCAGTGAATAGAAACCTCCGAGGTCTTCATAGCACCACAAGGGCAGGAGTGGATAATATAATCAACCAAGTAGACTGATCAAAAATATAAATGGGAAAGCTCTCACTAACACACAAAGTATGATGAGAAAAGTGAAGATAGGCATGCTTCGGGCAGAATGACAGGCTTTCATTCAACAATCAAACATTGAAATTATCTGTTGGATATTCCCCCAGGACATGCTGATGTGGGAAACGAGCAGGCCGACAGATTGGCTGAGTCTGCAACCCTTGGTGGTGTATTGGTTAATGATAAGGCAGATGTGGTCTGCCTCCTCTGGAATCGTGTGTATAGTGCTGAAGAACGGGTATATCATCACGGCTTGGAGAGAATGGTGCTTCAGAAAGAGACCAACAGATCTGGCCGATACTAAAAACTCCGAGGAAAAGCCTGACGGACACATAATCAGACTGCTACTGGTAGCATTAGTATTGGGACTCTTCACTGGCTGTTGCAGATGATGGCGGGGCACGTGTGGGGATGTCTGAAGTGATGTGATGTCGGTTCTTGACTCAACTCACTCACAAACTAAGATCATTGAACAGACTGGCTGAATACCTCTTCTTATGACCTCTTCAATAGGCAATTCTCAGAAGATCTTCCATTGAACTTTATTTCTGGTGGTACTTATTGTTATATTCATAATCCAGTCTATAATCAATAAGAATAGCAAAGGCGACAGGTCTCACTCTTGTTCTTATTTAAAATGCCTCTGTTAGTATTTCCCTCATGGAGAACATCGGAGGTCACGGGTGGCAAGCATCGCCTGGATCTTTTCTCCGGGGCATGCCGATGTGCTGGGGAATAAACAGGCGGACAGATTGGCTGGCTCTGCAAAACTTGGTGGAGTATTGATGCATGACAAGGCAGACGTGGTTGTGGCCTTGTGGGAGCACGTGTACACCTCGGAGGAGCAAATGGATCACCATGGTCTGGCAAGAATGTGGCAGCGAGGGGTGACGAGGGGATCTGGCCGACGCTCGACGCTCAGAGGAAAGGCGAGACGGACATATAATTAGATTGCTACTGGTACTATTGGTGTTGGAATTCTTCGCTGGCTGCTGAGGATGGTGACGGGGTGCCTATGGGAATGCCCCGAATGCTGTGATGTCGATTCCTAGATCAATCAATCGATCAATCAATCATGGAGAATTATGTGCTTCAATTTTCTTTATGGCCTTATATTAAGTAAATGATTTTCTGTTTTAATTCAACAACGCTTCATCAGTTTCTAAAGATATTTCCTATCAATGCTATCAACTGCCTTTTCATAGTCCACACATCAAATATAAAGTACTGAGTTCATTTCGATGCGCTGCTCTGTTGTTATGTGCAATGTGACTATCTGGTCAATGCAGAATCTAGTTGGTCGGAAGTTCACCCTATAGCTTTTTATTAATGACATCTTTCAGACCATCCAGAATGATCGTGTTTAATATTTTTGTTAACAAACTAGTCAACACAAACATTATATAATATGTAGTTACACAGATTTCCTTCATCTTGTCGACTATGATGGCCAGAAAATATATCCACGTTTATCTCACATAATCTCGGTGCCCTCAGAAGCGTTTTAATATTCTACAGCGAAATGAACACAAGTACAAATACACAGTTCCGTGTCACACGTGAGCATTAAACAGCCTGTAAATTGGACCTGCAAAGGCGTACTCATTCTAGCACTACCAGTGCACATGCTAATACAGCCAGTGCACATTCTAACACAATAACATGATTTACACTTACATAGTTAGTTAGTTAGTTAGTTAGGTAGTTAGTTAGTTAGTTAGTTAGGTAGTTAGTTCGTTAGTTAATCATATTTTATGTAGATGTCTAGACTTGTTTTAGTATGTGCTATTAAATTTACCTTCCATTTTTACGTATACTGTGTAGGGGTGGGGATATTTTTAGATCGGAAATATGAAAGGGGGGGGGGGGGGGATGACGTTCTGAAAATACGGTGAAGGGGGCACGGGCCAAATTTTGATAGGAAGGGGGGAATGACGTTCTGAAAATATGGTGAAGGGGGGCACGGGCCAAAAAAAGGTTGAGAACCACTGTATTATAACATAACCATTCACACACTTACATATTCTAACGTAACCATGGTATACACTTACATATTCTAGCACAACAATGTTATACACTTACTTACACTCCAGGAAAACCATACCACACTCTGACACATTCTAGCTAAATCATGGTGTATACTTGTACATTATAGCACAACCATGCCAAATACTTACACGTCCTATCATAAATAATACACGCACTTACACATTTTAGAATAAATATTACACGCACTTCTACATGCTACCAAAAAGATGACATACATTTACACATTACAGCACACCCGTGGCAAATACTTACACTTCTCGCATGCATAATAATTTTTCAGCCAGCAGTTAACATCATTGAACATCAAATTGTAGTTGGATCTCATCTCCAGGCAATTTTCAGAGTGTAAGTGGTCATCGGGTCTTCCAGGAGCCCACCAATCTGTAACCGTACCTCCACTTGACCATATGAACGATTTAGTCTGGCCGACGCGAACACCACCTAGCAGAACACCAAACCCACTTCTCGTGGGTAGTTTCAAACTCGTCACCATGTCTTTAAGGAATAAATAACGGCTATCTGTTTTTGGCTCGGCAAGTTTCATCCCACCTGTCATGTCCATCTGCTCACAGCTTATCTGTGACAAGGTATACATTAATATAATAATAATAATAATAATAATAATAATAATAATAATAATAATAATAATAATATAGCAGAGAGGCGTCGTGGATTAGTGGTTTCAATGCTTTTGTGAGTGTGTGTGTGTGTGTGTGTGTGTGTGTGTGTGTGTGCCGTGCGTGCGTGAGTGAGTGCGTGCGTGTGTGTGTGTGGTATAACAGTGGTTTGGGTTCAATTCAAGTTGTGGCAAGATTGGATTTCTTAAGATCTCTGCAGATAAATGGTCAACCCAGGATCGTAAAATCGACAACAGAGTTTGTTCTGGAGGATGCCAGAAAGTTTCACCACGAATGTGGAGCTTATGGAGAGAACTCCCTCTGTGCATTAGGTTGGAATTTATTGGCAATGACATATGCTAAAACCCATTAAGGAAGCACTAACAACCTAAACTTAATGCCAGCCAGTCTGTATGTTCTGTGCTGAATGAAACATGACCTGGTGACAGCCTAATATGCCTCTCTGCAAATGTGAAGGTTCATTACCCATCTTGTACACCGCCAATAGTTTCTGAGCTTGGAGTCGGGAAGGAGAGCTCTAAGCACAATAACTCCTTCGATACCGGGTCAGGAGAAAAGTCACCATACCAACCTCACTTAATAGACTGAAACCTTTTTCAGGGCTTAAACGACCTGCATGCCTGTGTATCGGACTTGAGCGTTGAGACGCAATCTTCCGGAGAATTCACCAACCAACCAACCAACCAACCAACCAACCAACCAATGTGGAGAATAAGATAAATTCCAGTCATTCCGAAGGTGAGGAAGAGACGCGGGAGCTGGATTAGACACATCTCAAGAAATCAGGTAATGAGATAATTAGAAATCCCTTCTTAGAGAACTGAACAAAATTCGAGAGACCAGCAAAGAAGCATACCACACACGCCGGCAGAGATAGACAGTATTGAAGGACATTGAAGGACAAGAGGTTGCAGAGGTTAAGAGGGATTACATGAATTTATTGAGTACTTATGGTCTATTCTACGAGACAGAATTGGGGTCTCCGTGGCCAAGTGGTTAAGCGGCACGCCCCACACTTAGTAAGTCATGAGTTCGCTTCCGCACTCAATTATTCGGCTGACGAGTGGTCTTCATGGAGACCCCTGGTTGTCACCGCTTTAGCTACTTTTGGAAAGCACTGCGGAAAGAAATCGAGCCATGTGGAATGAAATCTGATGTTATGAAGTCGATCCGCTCGCCTTTTACCACGAAGCAGAAGGCATGACATGATCACACACGCCGCACTGCACAAAGACTATAGGATGTTTTTTGTTTTTGTTTTATTTTGTTTTTAAATTTATTTTACAAAACATGATATACACACGATCATACCACACAGTGGTATCCAGACGGTCAAGTTTTAGTCGGATATGACTGAGCTAACTTGTAACAGTAGACGGTATTATCTGCTTTCTGTTAGCGCCGAATGTTAGGCGGCGCTCACCAAACCCTACTCCCTACATTGTGCCGACGGCTTATGGCAGAGGAGCGCAATTGGGAGGGTATAATTATATATATGTTTTATATTTTATATTACATTTATATATATATATATATATATATATATATATATATATATATATATATATATATATATATATATATATATATATATATATATATATATATATATATATATATAACTGTTCAAAGCCTACACTGTGAGAATCACCAGCGAGCAGATCACTGGACCGGGGAGGGCATTGTCATATGCCGACGATGTTTTAGTGTATCGTCCAGGGTAAGGATAGAGATCACGTTGCTGTGGAACTACAAACTGAAACTCAATTGCATAAGTACTTGGTGTGTTGAAGCTGGGGCAATGGTCAACCCAACAAAGGCAACAGTGACATGGTTCTCTTTGAATAACCATATTGTCAACACTCCATACACCAACTTTAAATCAGTGTTCAGAGACTGTGGAAAGAACGCAGGCAATGAATTACCTGGGATACGTTTTGATCGACGCCTTGCTTATAATGAGCACATAGACCAGGTGATAACAAAGGCCAAGAGGGAACTAGCTGCGATGCGGGTGATGGCAGCAGCAAACTGTGAGCAGCGCCATCTATGGCTTCTATACGAGGGGCTGGTCATGTCTGTTTTGAGTATACAATGGCGATCCTGACTCTCAGCCATAAGCAGATAGAAAGGATGGAAAAGATACAGAATGAAGCTATGTGAATTATTCTTGGATGTACAAGAGATACAGCATACAGGGCGATGCGCTACCTTCTTGATTTTCCAACCATTGAAGACAGAATACAAATTTGCTGAGCACGTGCCTACCTCAGAGTTAACGCAAACACACAACATCCACTGCATAGTGAAATTATGAAGGTGAAGGGCAGCAGGTTAAAAAGAGGACGGTCGTGGATGGGCCAAGCCGAAGACATTCTTCAACAGGTGTGTTCACTTGAGGACTTAGAACCTGGCGAGGAGTGGGTACAAGTGCCAACAGATTTCGGTACGTCCTTTTCAGTTTGCATCCAACTAGACAGAAAATGCAGACAAGAAAATCCGGCTGCTGTGGAGGCTGAAGTACAAGCGTTGATTTTCGAGAATTCGTTAGACGGTGATGCTGTCATTTACACAGATGGGTCGGTCGTCCCACAGGTGAGAAGCTCATGGGCCTTTACGGCTCAGGCCGGAGGGAGAATTGTGAAGGAGGACTCTGGTGCTTTTGTTGTGACCACAAGTAGCCTGACTATGGAAGTCATGGCAGTTAGTAAAGCAATAACATGGCTCGAGACACAAACATTCACTAGGGCATGTTTCCTTAGCGACTCAATGAGCATGCTCAAGAGGATAGAGATGGGGTGGATCCGAAGAGAGTGGTTGCTGTCCTCTGGAGCGGTCTCGGCTGGCAAAGATTAGTTTCATCTTCGTGCCAGGGCATGCGGGAGTACAAATACATGAGCGGGCTGACAAGCTCGCAGGTAAGGCTACTGTGGAGGGCGGATGCGCCATGAACCAGTCTGACATTTTGAGTGCTCTACGAGAAGTAAGACTTTTACGAGAACCAATTGATGACTGTGAATCTACAACCATGGTCAGACTGCGAGAACAGCAAATTAAAAGAGGTGTAGCCAAACAAGAACGCTACACAGGAATCCAAAGAAGGCTGATAAACCAACACAGAGCTGGTGTCGTTAGCTGCTACAAGCTGCGGGAGTTGCTGAGGAATGGATCCAAGCACTTATGGTCTGGATGGTTCGATGTGCAATGAGGATGATCTGTAACTATCACACACACACACAAACACACACACACACGCAGAGAGAGAGAGAGAGAGAGAGAGAGAGAGAGAGAGAGAGAGAGAGAGAGAGAGAGAGAGAGAGAGAGATCAGAAACAACAGATCTCTTAACAGGTTCGATCCATCCTGAAACCGTTACCAGGTAATTTTCTGGAAAGTAAAGTCTGCGGGTGTAATATTTGTCACATCAGTCATCGAATGCCGATCAGACTAAATTAGACTGTTACTGTTACAGTAAAAATGAACTCTTGTGGTGAAGGTAGCAAAAGTTTTATTACCTTCACTGCAGGAGTCCATTTTTGTCGATTTGCTAGTTTCTGTTTCCGGCAATCGGAAAAGCTTCCGGTGACAGAGGGAGAAATTATCCGGAAACTTCGTCTAATGTTCTTTGTTTCTTTTTCACTCAGCCTAGACCAGGGGTCACCAGACTACGGCCCGCAGCCCGGATCCGGCCCGCGACGTCATTTCATCCGGCCTGCCGACGGTACTCGAACTTGCTTGATATAACGTGTGGAACACGAGACTTTGTGATGCAATTTAAACGTACAGATTATGTTAAGAATAATATGAGATCTTCACACGTGCGGAGACCTCCTGTCTGCCATGTGTCTTAAATTTAATATTTTCAGTTATACATTATTGTATCTAGATTTCCCCGGGAAGGTTAACCCGGTCAACAAATGCCCGCAGAAGTCGGATGTGTCGGCCTAACGGCGCAAGAACGCAGCTCTGCTGTAAACAGGCACAACGCAATCACGTCCGAAAAAAAAAACTCCGGATGAACGAAGAAGAAGTATCTAGATTTTCTTGTTTATTGTAATATTTGCTTATTTCGCGCCATCCCAAGTCCTTCCCCGACTCGTGGTAGCGCCGCCTACATTCTGACGTTACCATGGTTCCCATAGCAACACACACACACACACACACACACACACACACACACACACACACACATCTTTCCATCTCCCAGATGCATCCGGCTAACAACACTGGTCCAATGCTCTAGAAATATTTACTTCTTTTTGTCAGTCATCATTCTATAGTTATGTAACAAGGGTTTCTTTGTTTGACAGTGATCGGTAAGTGAACAACAAGTGTGAATAGAGGCAATAAAGTAGCAAATATAGCATAAAAATGCCGAAGAAGCCTCGTGTTATTACGAAAATATTATCCTCAGCTCAGAAGAATTCCCCCGTCAAGTTGTTAATCGAGCTGGTCTCTAGGCCAGTGTTTTTCAACCTTTCTGCTGGAGCAGATCCTTTCGCAACTGTTTACGTTGCTCAAATAACTTTATGCAATGATGAAAGTGGCTGTCCTACTTTATGTTATAAACCAGATGAACAGAAATTTATGCGATTTTGGTCGGTTTCGGCGGAACCCCTGGCTGCCACTCGTGGAACCCCGATTGAAAATCTCTGCTCTAGGCTGTTTATTTAGGCCGCCCCTATTTATATATTTCGCAAATCTTATTATGAGATATATTCAATTACCAAAAGTACCTATAAACTGTATATGTACGTTTGGTGAGCCGTAGCTTCACCAGTGACCCCTAGTCCTCTGCTTTTCTTGTGTTTCAATTGGATTTCAATTATGTTTCTAATTCAATGTCTTTTTCAATTTCAGATCCCTTGCACTTCACCCTTCATTATGGCCACTAAGAAAAGAAAAGTGGACGCCGAGTGTCGCGTTTTCAATGAAGAATGGGGAGTAAAGTACTTCTTTGTGGAAAGAAAGGACCAGAAGACCTGCGTAATGTGCAGCGAAAGTGTTGCCGTTTTGAAAGAGTACAATCTTCGGCATCACTATGAAACAAAACATCTATCAACATATTAAAAATTTTCTGGAAAGTTACGCTCTGAAAAATATGAATCTCTGAAACATGGTTGAGAAACGCAAAGAAATCTCTTCACGAGAAAGTTTGCTGAAAATGAAACTGTCACTCGTACAAGTTACAAAATAGTGCATAAGATAGCAGAATGAGGAAAACCGTTTACTGATGGCAACTTCATCATGGAGTGTATGCTGGAAGCAGCAAATGACTTGTGACCTGAGAAAGCCGATTTTTTGGAATTATCAGTCTTTCGGCAAGTTCAGTTGTGCGAAGAACAGAAGAACTTACAGAGAACATAGTGCTACATATACGCGAGGAAACTAGGAACTTGTGGTATTCTCTGGTGCCTGATGAGTCTACTGATCTCTCGAGTATGTCACAACTTCTCGTGTTCATTTGTGGTGTCAATTTGGTCTTTCAGATAACGGAAGAGTTGGCATCCGTTTTCAACATGCATGGAACAACAAATGGAAAAGACATTTTCATGGAAGTGCAAACAATTTTGCAAGACTATAACCTTCAGTGGAATCACTTCGGGGTGTTACAGTTGATTGAGGAAAACACATGGCTGGAGTGAGGAAGGGTCTGATGAGGCAGATCAGAACTCAGTTTTAAGATTTACAAATTACGGGCGCTCTGTTCATACACTGCATCATACATCAGCAATCACTTTGTGGGAAAGACTTAGATATTTCTTGTGTACTGAAACCAGTCATTTCTGCTGTGAACTTCATTCAGGGACATGCAGTCAATCATCGTCAGTTCCAAGCTTTTCTTGAAGAAATTGCTTCTGAATTCTGTGACTTGCCTTATCATACATCAGTGAGGTGGCTCAGCTGCGGTAAAGTCCTGTTTCCTTCTTACAGGCTCCGAAACGAAGTAGGTGTTTTCCTCACTGAAAAAGATAGAGCTGATCCACAACTTTCAGATCAAAGTTGTCATTTTTGTTCGCCATCATATCCCACATGAATGAACTGAATTTGAAACTTCAGGGAAATGATAACTTCGTCTGTGATCTCTACAGAATCATCAACGGATGTCGGAGAAAGCTGTCATTGTTTGAAGCACAAATGGAAGGTGAAAACATTTCTCATTTTCACTGTTACAAAGAGGTTTGCACAATTGCCGACGATGTCAACTTGGATTTTCTGAAACAAATTATTCGTGACTTGAAGAAGCATTTTTAGAGAGATTTTCAGATCTTGACAGAATTGATAGTGACAATCTTCTGTTCTAGAATCCGTTTGATTGTAACCTTGATGGTGTGCCAGTTGAACTACAATTGGAGCTCATTGGTTTGCAAGCAAATGACTTGTTGAAAGAGAAGCACAGAGACGGAAAATTTGTTGAATTTTACTGCTGGTTACCTGATGTTGAGTTTCCGATACTGAAGAAATTTGCCGCTGGTAGGGCATCAGTATTTGGAACAACTTATGTCTGTGAGCAAACATTTTCAAAAATGAAATATGTGAAGTCAACACATCGAACGAGATTGACTGCTAAACATTTGAAAGCAATTCTCTTGATACCTTGAACCCCAAATATTATTTTAACAAATCTCACTAACATTTTTTGTTGCTTAGTTTGTGAGATTCGAATATGTGCACACTAGGTCTGATGTAACTATTTTTTCGCTAACTCGCCTTCTTTAATAACTTTTTTTTTTTAAATTTAAATAAATATGTTGGTTGTCTTTGTTTGTTTGTTTTTTTTTTTTTTTTTGGGTGTGCATTGCACGCTACTCACCCATGATTAACTTACTTTTTCGTCTTTATTCCCAAAGCTTTCGTTCTGGCTTGCAAGTATTGTTAAAATTAATTGCATTTCCTTTACAGGACGTTTGCAGTCAACACCAGCATGTTTGCTGTTATTGGTGTCTTGGCAAGTTTACGTTCAGTAGTTTGCCATTGCTTTCTGAACGACCGGCACCAAAACTATAGCGTGAAAAAAGAAACCAGCGCAAAGCGGTCTGCTGCCAAATCGCGCGCAGCTGTATTTCGAACACGGGTATACGGGATTCGAACCGCGTCTGTAAGACCTTCGCCACGGAGACGGCGCAAGTATTGTACAGAGTGAGTATGCGGCCCGCGCTCGTCACTTTGTCAGTTATCCGGCCCGCCGTGAAAAAAGTTTGGTGACCCCTGGCCTAGACCAACGCAGTACTACCTATAATTTAAAGTTAGTTGCATATCCTTAACAAGACGTCGCAGACAACCCTAGAAATTTTAGCTGTTTTTGATGTATTTTAAGCAAGTTTGTGTTCAGTAGTTTGCCATTTCTTTCTGAACGACCGACGCACCAACCATTGTATGAAAACCAGCTTGCCGCATACCGCGTTCAAAACACAGCTGCGAGCGATTTAGAAGCAGACCACCTTGCTTGCGCTGGTTTTCAAAGAATAGCATGAGTCCTGGTCGTTCAGAGAGCAGTGGCAAACATAAACCAAGAAATCACAAACAGCCAAAAATACCGATATTTACTGTATGTCCAGTAAAGGATGTGCAACTAACTTTTTAAAATAATAATTTTGGATCATGTGAAACAAGACATACTGGAGCAGGGAAAATATATTCACACGAATAAACATACCTTGGCTTGCTTGTAGGTAAGTGTAGTGTTGGACACGTAGTAGCAGTAGCCGTTAAAATATCTGGCATTACTCCACAGACGACAGATATTGCCAGAGGCACCTGTGGAAGAAAAAGCTGCCAAGTTCAGAATATAAAACTACGATACATTCCATCCATCCATCATGTGCATGTGCCATGCCGGTAAGCGTGGGCAGTCATGTTCTGCCGTCTCACTCGATCACCAGAGTCGTGGATCAGCTCCGTGTTTCTGTCTCGACCATGCCACAAGGCCAAGCCATCCAGGTACTTGCTTCTAGGTCTTCCTCTTAGTCTGTTCCCCTCAATCTTACCAGTTGTCACCAAGTTCTCCAAATAATTTCTTATCATAACATGCCCAAAACATTGTGACTGTCTACGTCTAATGTCTCTAATCAGTTTACGATCTTCATTTGTTTCTTGAAGGACTTGTTCATTGGTCTTTCTGGCTGTCCATGGTATTCTTTGCATTTTCCTCAGAAACCACAATTCTACAGCCATCAGATGTTTTACAGCCTGACTGCTCATTGTCCAAGCTTCACATCCATATAAAAGTACAGGTTCTATGTAGCATCTCAGCACTCTTTTTCTCGTTTCAACTGACATCTTTTTATTGGTCAGTATGTTTTTCATCTGGCTAAAGGCGATACATTCCATATATGCTTAATTTAAGTTTTACTTTCATTGACATCTGGCTATATATAACACCAGTTTCGTGAATGGCGAGAAATTCCTATTGCGAAATAAAGAGTTGCGCTTAACAAGTAGAGAATCATCATCAACATGTGGCAAGCCGATAAGCGTCATCTCACACTAACACCATAGTCATGGATCAGTGTTCTTGTCTCAACCATACCATACTTCTTGGCCTTCCCCTTTGTTCTTTTCTCCTCAATATTGCCAGTAGTCACTAAGTTCTCTAATTGATTTCTTCACATAACGTGCCCAACAAATCTTCACTGTCTCTACCTCTAATTTTTCAAATCAGTTTACGGTTTTCATATTTTTGGTGTTTTTGTTTTTGTGTTTTTTTTTTTTTTGGTGTAGGGCTTGCTCACTGGTTGTTCACTCTGTCTAATGTATCCTTTGTATTTTCTGTAGAATATCTACAATGGGGTTGTCATTACAAAACGCCTTCACTCCCACCGTATTATCTATAATGGGATTTCTGTTACCATTGTCTCCTGACGTAGTATTTAAAAATAGATTGCTATTACCATAACGCCTACCTTAGTATCTACAGTGGGATTAACATTACTATATACTTCTATCGTGGTATCTACAATGAAATTTCAATTACTATACACTCTTACAGGAGTATATACAATGGGATTGTCGTTATAATACGCTCGTACCGTAGTTTCTACAATGGTATAGCCATCAGCATATCCTTCTACCATAGTATCTACAGTGGGATTGTAATTATTATATGCTCCTGCCATAGTATCTACAGTGGGATTGTAATTATTATATGCTCCTGCCATAGTATCTACAGTGGGATTGTAATTATTATATGCTCCTGCCATAGTATCTACAGTGGGATTGTAATTATTATATGCTCCTGCCATAGTATCTACAGTGGGATTGTAATTATTATATGCTCCTGCCATAGTATCTACAGTGGGATTGTAATTATTATATGCTCCTGCCATAGTATCTACAGTGGGATTGTAATTATTATATGCTCCTGCCATAGTATCTACAGTGGGATTGTAATTATTATATGCTCCTGCCATAGTATCTACAGTGGGATTGTAATTATTATATGCTCCTGCCATAGTATCTACAGTGGGATTGTAATTATTATATGCTCCTGCCATAGTATCTACAGTGGGATTGTAATTATTATATGCTCCTGCCATAGTATCTACAGTGGGATTGTAATTATTATATGCTCCTGCCATAGTATCTACAGTGGGATTGTAATTATTATATGCTCCTGCCATAGTATCTACAGTGGGATTGTAATTATTATATGCTCCTGCCATAGTATCTACAGTGGGATTGTAATTATTATATGCTTCTACCATAGTATCTACAGTGGGATTGTAATTATTATATGCTCCTGCCATAGTATCTACAGTGGGATTGTAATTATTATATGCTCCTGCCATAGTATCTACAGTGGGATTGTAATTATTATATGCTCCTACCATAGTATCTACAGTGGGATTGTAATTATTATATGCTCCTGCCATAGTATCTACAGTGGAATTGTAATTATTATATGCTCCTGCCATAGTATCTACAGTGGGATTGTAATTATTATATGCTCCTGCCATAGTATCTACAGTGGGATTGTAATTATTATATGCTCCTGCCATAGTATCTACAGTGGGATTGTAATTATTATATGCTCCTGCCATAGTATCTACAATGGGACTGTAATTATTATATGCTCTTGCCATAGTATCTACAGTGGGATTGTAATTATTATATGCTCCTGCCATAGTATCTACAGTGGGATTGTAATTATTATATGCTCCTGCCATAGTATCTACAGTGGGATTGTAATTATTATATGCTCCTGCCATAGTATCTACAGTGGGATTGTAATTATTATATGCTCCTGCCATAGTATCTACAGTGGGATTGTAATTATTATATGCTCCTGCCATAGTATCTACAGTGGGATTGTAATTAGTATATGCTCCTGCCATAGTATCTACAGTGGGATTGTAATTACTATATGCTCCTGCCATAGTATCTACAATGGGATTGTAATTACTATATGCTCCTGCCATAGTATCTACAGTGGGATTGCAATTACTATATGCTTCTGCCATAGTATTTACAGTGGGATTGTAATTACTATGTGCTCCTGCCTATCTACAGTGGGATTGTAATTACTATATGCTCCTGCCATAGTATCTACAGTGGGATTGTAATTACTATATGCTCCTGCCATAGTATCTACAGGGGGATTGTAATTACTATATGCTCCTGCCATAGTATCTACAGTGGGATTGCCATTACCATACATCTCATTACATTGCACTTGTTATGAGGTCACTTACATAAAATAATCAAAAATGAGCAAACATATTAATATATGCCACAATTCTGTCTCCCGGGCAATAAATCAACAGGTAGAAATCTCCACTGAAGCTAGAGGAATGTAGTGTTACAGAAGAATGTTGACAATAACTTAGCTAACACGAGTAATGTAAACGTTCGGAAAGAAGCTAAGACACAAATATTACGTGCAACAAAGGCGGTCAACGTATTTGACCACGTTATGAAAAGAAAAGAAAGGTAGTTCAAAATAATGTTTTCCCATAGTAAATTTGAATAACGAAGACACAAACAGCATATTGCACGATTTATTGCCTAACATATATCGCTGTATTTCGTCATTGCAATTTGTGAACAAAACAAAAAAAAAGAAACTTGTTAGTCTGTTTAAAATTACCATGGTAGACAATCCAAATTACTGTGTGAATATGTGTGCTGTATATTTCATCTTAATGGATTTATCTAATTACTTTATGTTGTGTGATTTCTGCAGTATGTACCTGATGAGATGTAGCGAAATATGCCAGGCAATAATTAGCGGAATAAAGATAGTCCCAAAGCAAATACTGGCACTGAGATCAGAAGTGTCAGTGGTTCACTTGTTCTAGGTCACGACCTGTGAAGTGAATGAATCACTAAAACACGAGAAGTAGATGGTAAGCTTTACTAGAACACGATCACAAGTAATACAACGGACATTGTGGCTGAAGTCGTGGTCAGCACACAACAAACACACACTGATACAACAACATGAACAACTACATGAAGATATATCAATCAATGTCCATCCATCATGTTCTGCCATCTCACTCGATCACCAGAGTCGTGAATCAGCTCCATGTTTCTGTCTCAACCATGCCATGTGGCCAAGTCATCCAGGTATTTAATTCTTGGTCTTCCCTTTGGTCTGTTTACTTCGATCTTGCCAGTTGTCACCAAGTTCTCCAATTCATTTCGTCTCATAACATGCCCTACAAAAATGTTCTGTCTACGTCTAATGTCTCTAATCAGTTTACGATTTTCATTTATTTCTTGAAGAACTTGTTCACTAGTTTTTCTGGCTGTCCATGGTATTCTTTGCCTTTTCCTCAGAAACCACATTTCCACAGCCATCAGATGTTTTTCAGCATGTCTGCGCATTGTCCACGCTTCACATCCATACAAAAGTACAGGTTCTATGTAGCACTTAAACACTCTTTTTTCTCGTTTTAATTAATATCTTTTTATTGATCAGTATGTTTTTCATCTTGCAAAAGGCTACCTTCGCCATGGCAATCCTTGTTATAATCTCTTCAAGGCATCTCCCATCAGATGTTATGACTGTTCCGAGATAGCTGTACCGATTCACTTGTTTAAGAATGTGCCCATTTACTTGTATATCACATTGTTACATTGTTACAAATAAATGTAAAGACTCATGAATTTCAACATATGAAGTGGGAGGGGTAGTTTCCTTACTCGCCACATTTTCCTCCAAATTTCAATAAATTCTGTAAATGTCGAATACCTATTGATATGAGGCGGGGTCGACCCCAGAGCATTACTGGTGGGAAAAATAATCCGACCTCTGCTGGGGATTGAACTCATGCCAATGTCCAGGTACGTCCTGTAAGTCATAGCGACTCATAGATTTTAAAAAAAAAAAGAAAAAAAAAAAAAAAAAAAAAGAAAGAAACTGGAACTCTTTATATCTGGGAAGATAAATGAAAAAAGAGACAGGAGAAGTCGGAGAAAAGATTATAAACTGCATTTAATTTTGACATTCAAAACTATTAAATGGTCGGATACATGGTAGTCGTCACGACACTAAATGATGATGATGCCAATACTGACCTGTAAATATCATAAAGATAACAGATATCTGAAAATAAAATAGCAGATTCCGACTCATGAAGCTCTCCATTAATTTATACCGTGCTGTTTCTATGTGAAACACGAAGTGGTAAATAAGTTGTAGTCGCCCTTATTGTGTCGCTAACACTTCAAATACATATTTTCTTATCGAGTATAGTGCTTCCATGACGTGGATAGGCCTTAGGTTCGTGCCGGAATGCGATCGGCGTTGCCAGTAGTGGGTTGTGCTCAATATTTAAATTTCAAATCCCGAAACAACCAAATAATCAATATTTTCTTATGTTTTTGTAGTAACTGATTCCTTTAGTGTTTTGAAAATCACTGACAGAACGAACTTCCCACCACATTTCCTTGCCGAAAATAAATCATTTTATTTCAAAAGCTACTACAATCCTCTCCATCCATCTTCTAGATGTCTTAATTTGGCCATTGCGTCATCAAGCGACCTTGGTAAATTAAATTCCAAGGCATCATAAACATAATCTGGGACTTAAGAGTAATATGAATGCTTTATCAGAAACTATCGAACAGTATTGGTTACACAAAACCCCAGTTAAAGAAAAAACCAGGTTAAGATTTAGAATTGTTAGCTGCTTAAGTAAATGGTGATCCATGTGTATGTTTAGTGGACACTGGGCAACGGAAATTGTAATGGCTGCAAAGGCATATCCTATGTAAACGTGGACGTCATTAAGTTATGGCAAAATATCCCTGGAAAAACTTAGGAGTGTGTTTGTTCATTCTATCTATTATCTATCCTGTCTCCTAGGGGTTAGCGAAACGCAGTTTCACGATTCCCCGGCACACTGTGTCGAGGTTTCGAAATCGGCTGCAGAGGATTTGGAAGCAGATCACTTTGTGTGGAATTAGATGCTATTATTTTATGTTTCGCTCGCACGCTTTGAACTCAAGCGTTGTCCATACACACTATTTATAGTAGTGCTGGCTGAATTTTGCGTGTGGATTAGCTTTCCCTATTAACAGTGTCCCTCGCCATGAGGAGAACCCACTCCGACTTCAGAGGTATTTGTAATTTACGTCCGCATGTCAAGGACGACAGGTCAACATTTTAGTCCAGCTGTCCGGTGTAGGGGTTGAACGGCTTACCTCGGCATCACCACAACGGATGTTTAAGAACACGCGTTCTTACCCATTCGACCATGCTGACTTGCTTTCGATGGTACGAGGCGTCGACCGTTCAGAGAGCAATGGCAACTAAACACAAAAATTGCACGTATTTTGCAGGACGTTGAACTCAATCTGAGCCCTTGGTTGATTTTCTAAGCAATTTTACTTTCGGTAGTTTACGATTGATTTCTGCACGAGAATGGAAGTTTACGTCCAACTGACCGGTGTAGGGAATGAACCCACTAGCTTATCATCACCGGATCAGAAGTTTAAGTCCTAGAGTGCTCTTATCCTTTTAACTATGTCGAATCGCAAACTACTTAACGAAAAATTAACTAGTAAATAATAATCAGCTAATAAATGCTGGGGTTGATTGCAGTGTCATGTAACGGACATGCAACTGGCTTATTTATTTATTTATTTATTTATTTTTTTTTTTTTAAATACGTGCGATATTTTCTGGTCGACATTTGCTGGTAAGTGACGGGGAGAAAGGCCATTGTCGACCTTCAGCCAAATGTGTCGCCTGGTATTCGTTGAGCTTGTCCTTGTGTAGTATTCGCTTTATACAAGGCCTTTGTTGCTTAACTTTATCTTTCACCTGATCTATATTTTAAAAGTTAGTTGTATATCCTTTACAGGACGCAGCAGTCAAGCCCAACGTTTTTTACTGTTATTGCTAGGCACGTTTATGTTCAGTAGTTTGCCATTGCTTTCTGAACTACCGGCACTCATACCATTGTATGGAAACCATAGCAACGGGTACTGCTTCCAAACTGCCAGCAGCGGGAATGCGAATTCCTTTCGTAACCCACCTATGCACACACACACACACACACACACACACACACACACACACACACACACACACACACACACACAGCGCAAGCTACCGGTCCTATAACTAAGTGAATAGTAAAGGATCCGTTTACACGCTCAAAGGAGCAATTCGGGAGTCCCCGCGGTGAAGTGACCTAAGCCGTCTGCCTCGCGCTCCGAAGGCTTGTAGGTTCGATTCCGGGCATTTCTTTCGGTTCACGAGTGCATTTTTCTCTGAGACTCCTGTGGGGTCGTCGCTGGAGCTACGGAGTTCGTGCTTTGTGTGACGCTTTCGGCAGGCCAGCCTGCAGAAAGAGACCGAGCCATATGGGATAAAACCCTGTGCAATGAAGTCGATCCTCTGGACTTTTAAGACTTTAAGGCGCAATTGGGCTTATGGTTTCAGATTCATGTTTGTATAGACCAATCGGCATGCGGTGAGTGATATGGCCAATATAACACCGACCGCCTTTTTCCCCAAAGATATTCCGGATACTATTGTCGTTACCATTTTCGGCTGAGTCCACATGAGAACCTGGCTAAAGTTTAAAAATTCTAATTCATCTCCGTGAGGATCTATGCCATGACCACCGGGTCGGGTCAGCAATTGCCCACCGCGGTCCCAGCTGACTATATAACCAGAGTTTATTTTAATAGTTGCATAGTTGACCAGAATTCGCATAGTTGACCAGAAGCATACTGCGGATAGCAATCAAACATATCCCTAACAAAAATATGCCAGAGAATCTAAGACCGGGTAAGAAAGAGTCCCAGACACCCCAAAAACAATGGCACAAAAACCCAGTGGCCTGGTGGAACGACAAGTGCACAGTGGCACAACAAAATAGGAAAAGAGCTCTGCAGATTCGAAGAATACAATAAATTCAGAAACGAAGCAAACAGAGCAGTAAAACATGCAAAAGAAAAGGAGTGGAAAAGGTTCTGTCAGACACTCAGTCCAGACACACCGACCACAAAGGTGTGGAAACAAATAAAAGCAATTCAAGGAAATAAAAAGACCAGCAAAATCCCAACCATCAAAAGTATGAAACTAGCAGTAACAGACCAGGACAAAGCCAAAGTGTTCGGAGAATACTTCCACGAAGTCTGCTCTAACAAAAGACTAGGAAGCAAAGAAAGACAAAGAAGGGAGGAGCTGATACAAGAGTTAAAAGACACAGCAGACGAGAACATCGAAGAACACTTTATGGATGCAGACATCACAACAGATGAGGTGATGACAGCGCTAAACGAAAAATCCGAAACCGCGGCTGGGGCGGACATTCTAAACTATACCATCCTCAAAAAGCTCCCAAATAACACCATAAAAACATTTACTAAGCTGTATAATGTAATATGGCAGACGGGAAAGATCCCCAGACAGTGGAAAACAGCCACGGTGATCCCAATCAAGAAACAAGCCAAAGAGCCAACAAGGGTAGAATCATACCGCCCCATCTCGCTGACATCGCACCTGGGCAAAGTTATGGAGACTGTGATAAATAAAAGAATAACATTCTACCTGGAGAAGAATGAACTGTACAGCCATACACAATCCGGGTTTAGAGCCAACAGGTGCACGATGGATCAGATCATCAAATTGGAAAACCATGTAAAGAAAGGATTCAAGAGAGGGGAAAAGACGTTGGCTGTATTCCTGGACCTAGCCCAGGCGTACGATCAATGCTGGAGAGAAGCCGCACTAATCAAGATAAAGAAAGTAGGCATAGTGGTAAGAACCTACAAATACATAGAAAACTTCCTCAAAGATAGAAGCTTCTCAGTGAGGATAGGGAATGAGGTATCCGACACATATGTGCAAGAGAACGGCATCCCCCAGGGCTCGGTCATCTCACCAACAATCTTCTCAATACTGGTGAATGACCTAACAGAGGAGATACAAGACCAGAAAACAGGACTATCTCAATTCGCGGACGACTGCACCATATGGAGGAGTGGTAAAGCGGCAAAGACTACACGAGGACCCCTGCAAAAACAGATAAACAAGCTAACTGCATGGATGGACAAATGAGGGTTCAAAATCAACACCAATAAAACAGTCAGTATGGTATTCAGCAGCAAGAAGAAGATAAATGCTAACAAGGACTACAAAATAGAGATAAAAGGGGAAACCATTAATAGAACAAGCAGCACAGTCTTCTTAGGAATGACCCTGGACGAACAGATGAACTAGTCAAAACATATATGCCAGACATTAGAAAAATGCAAGAAAGCAAGCAACCTACTGCGGGTGATGAAAGGTAAAGGTTGGGGTGCCCACACCCAAACAATGATGATGTTCTATAAAGCATTTATCAGAGGCAAGCTAGAATATGGCAGCATTGTGTACGACTCAGCATCAGAAGCCAAGAAGAGAAGGCTAGACACCATACAGACTCAAGCGCTAAACACCATCCTTGGTGCTGGAAAAGGGACATCCAAAGAAGCCATGGAAGTAGCACTGGGTGTACTACCACTGGGTCTGAGGTGTAAACAGCTGGCGTATAACTACTGGCTAAAGGTAGCACAAGATAAAGACCACCCTGGATACCAAACGTTCAGTGACAACCACAGCAAAAAAAGGGGGTGGGGGATCTCAATAGTAAAAATAC
>JACEFZ010010218.1:0-24422 GCA_014155875.1 Cepaea nemoralis | reverse complement strand
AAAAACCAGTATGGTTTTTATAAGAGTATCATGTCCTTTAACATGGCAGAAGTATTTCACTTGCCTCCTCTTTATTTCTTTCATCAAATCTCTCTTCATTCCCAGTTTTTCTAGAAATTCTGCATCTGATTGCTTTAGTTTCCATGAAATATGACATATTCGTCTGTATATCCACATCTCCAGGGTTCCTGTGCGACTTTCTAGTTGCTTGTACTTGTTCAATGTCCAGGCTTCCGCGCCATACATTAGCATTGAATATATGTAGCATTTGAAAATTCTATTTTTTAATGCGTTATTAATCTCTCTAGATGTTAATACTGATTTCATGCCTTTGAAAGCATTTTTGGCCATTCCTGTTCTCATTTTGATTTCTATTTCACTTCTGCCATCATCTGTTATTATGTCTAACAAGGAGAAACTTGTTACTTGTTCTTGCATTGTCAGTCCTCTACCACTTGGAGGTGCAGTTGTGAGTTTCACTTCATCAAGCTGAAACCATGATGGTATTTCTCATACTCTCCTGGACTTAAGAAAACATAAAAAAAGCTAACACCCACCACACCCCACACCCCCCCCCCCCCCCCCCCCCCCCCCCCCCCACCCCTAAAAATATATATATAAATAGTGAAGTTAAGGAAAAAACATAGAATAATATTACAAGTAAATGTATCATGACCAGTGTGTTACTGGAGCCTGTAAAGGAAGCAAATAGTTCTTCTTGCATGTTGTATGAGGTGGCCAATAGGGTTGATGTGAGACTGGCTAGCTCATCCTGCAGAAAACTTAGTCCCCAAATTCAACCAATCATGAACAAAGGACTAGGCATGAGTTAGTTGAGGGGCTATGCTTTATTGGGAGTTAAAAGGCAGCAGAAGACAAACAAGAATGCATCATAACAGAGACTACATAACATTCATATTCATTCATATTCTCCAAGGTGTTTGACCTACAGTATTTAAAGAGACTCGTATGAATGAGCACTCACAATGCATCTTTTATTTGTTCTATTCTGTTCCCATTTCTATGGAGCAAGATCTTTTTATCTGATGTTATTCCTGGATTCAAATAACTGCATTGTTTTAAACATGACCCGAATGAATACAATGATTTTAATTGCGCACTGGCTAAACCCTTTCTTTATGCTTTCCATCACCACCTGTATCTATCATTTTATGTAGGTCGGTGTCATTTTTGCTATGAAGACACCACCATCAGCTTATCATTATCAAGTATTTCAGCCTTTAACCTGGCCATGAAATTTCCTGATTATTCCACTCCATAACTATCTCTTGTGTCGCTCTCTTTAGTATCATGACTTGTATGTCTAAATTGATAGATCTGGGGGCTGAGTGGTCTCATGGTATGGTGTCCGCCTCGAGTGCTGGAGGTCCCGGGTTCAGGCCCCGGTGAGGACCGTGATTTATTTAAAAAATCCACCTGGACTTCCAGTGGTAAAAATAAAATTTCCCCTGGTCTCTGGGTAGTGAGATCGGACGCCCGTGTGTACTGTTGCGCACGTAAAAAATCCCTTGGCAGTAGGAAATCAAAAAAGAGTAGCCTAACGGCGCTGCCTGAGCAAAAATTTCGAGTTAAAAATCTACCCAAAGTATTTCAGGATCCTCGCCGATGCAACGGAGTTCGTGCATTGAGCTGAGTTTCTCCAGACTCAGGTTTGAGTTAGGAGGAAAACGGAGCACTAATGGGTTAAACCATGTGCCGTGATGTTGATCCAACGACTAAACTAAACTAAACTAATTGATAGATCTGTGCATGCCTGTGTTATACATGCTGTCCTTGGTCTACTCCTTCCTCTTTTCCCCAGTAATATGCTCTCCGGCACTATCTTTGGTATTTTTTCATGTCTTAACTGATTCAGTGTCAACAAAAAGTAGGTTTGGAACAAACATGGTACACAATCAAATAAACAAGTATTATAACGTAAATTTCCATTCAATGAGCATTGAAATTGTGGAAGATATTGCGAAACAAACCAAATAACACAAGGACCCTAGTATGTTGATATGTCTCTCTGTTCAAATAGGAGGTCACATTTAGTGATATGTAATCCTTCACCACTGAATCAGTTCAGGTGTGACCAAGTCATGAGAGTTTTTGCTTTCTGATTACCTTAAGAAGTCTTCTTTGTTGTATATTCCAGAACTTGTTAATCTGTCAATTTTTCAATCTAGCTGGTTCTTATCAATTTTAAAGAACACCATGTCTCAAATGCCTCTATAAGTTATTTATATTATGTCTATGCGCTATATTCGCGGGCATAATTTCCAAAGACCTCATTAAATACTTGGTAAACAGGGAAAATAAATCAAGTGATGGTTCAAATGTTTCACCAACACTTTACTTTATCTGCTGAAATATTCAAAATGGTTGTTAATTCTTACAGCTGCTGTTTCTTTCCTATGCAAGTTCTTTATTATTCTCAGATCTTCACCATGAATGTTTAACTGATTCAGTGCCAAATAAAGAGTAGATTTGGACCAAACATGGTACTGAGACAAATGAACAAGCAGTAAAATGTCAATTTTCGTTTACTGAGCACTGAAGTTGCAGATGATATGACGAAACAAAACAAATTACACAAGGACCCAAGTATGATGATATATCATCCTTCTGTCAAGATGGGAGGTCATATTTATTTAGCACTGAATTTGTTAAACATTGTGGCATTTTCATTGTTTCCACATATTTCCCTACAGAAAGGAAAATGACATTGTAGAGATTGAAATAATAAGTTATAAATGACAAGCCAAGTACCTGTAGACATGTGTAAAGTAGTTCTCTGGGGGCACAACCATCCCAGCAGAATTGATAATATGCTCAGATATGAAGGCACCAATCTTGACCAGAAAATAAAGAACCCAAACAAATATATAACATTTAGTTAATTTACAGACTATCATGTATAAGCTACAGACAGTGCCAGCTTCTTGCAGTTGGAGCAATAATTAATTATAAGCAGTAACTCATCAGTTTTTCAAATATTTTATGAAAGTATATGTTTAAAATTAGACAAAATGTGGCTGGAATTATGGGCAAACTAAATTTGACAAATCTGGCACAGTATCATCATCATCAAGTTCCCTGCCAGTTGGCACAGGTGTTCATGGCTCTCCACAGATCTGTCTTTGGTGTTCTGGATCAACTCTGCTGATGATATTCCTCCAGGCCACCATCTCGAATGAACGAACGAACGAAAATCTTTATTGTCAAAGGGTTAAGAATTGGGCACGCAGGCCCGTCTGACATTCTGCCCTTCTTCTCTATTTCCTCTCATACATTCTCAATCAATCCATCTCAATCCATCCAGCAGTATACTGTTTTTAAATCCAGTGATTAATGAACTCAGTGAACATGTAAGTAAGAACACAGTAAAGGACTCTTTTACTCGCCTTGTGGCATATTGAGCATATAGTCCTAGAGCCATATCTTTGTAGACCACTCAACAGCCAGCTCTGTGGCGAAGGGGTTACGGATGCAGTTCGTGATCCTTTATACTGTGTTCGAAACACAGCTGTGGGAGATTTGGCAGCAGACTGCCTTGCATTGGTTTTTTTTATAAAATGGTATGGGTGTTGGTAGTTCAGAAGCAATGGCAAACTACTGAACATAAACTTGCCAAGAGATCACAAACAGCCAAAAAATGCTGGGTTGACTGCAACGTCCTGTAAAGGATATGCAAGTAACTTTAACTCAACACTTAGTGGGTGATGTGATCATTATCATGTCAGCTGTTTTCACTTCCCATGATATTTTCAGGTACCCATTTCAGGCTGGGTCAACCCAGGAGCCCAGGTCAATACAAGAAATTTACACCTGCCCCAATATGAATTAAACCAATGATCACCGGGCCAACAGGCAAGCATTTAGCCACTACGCTACCACAGCTCCCCCAGTGAGGATAGTAATGCTAGTGCGTATTGCAACAAGTGACAAGTCTTCACATACTCTTCACATACCCCCCCAAAGACATTTTTATCTTTAATGAAAAAAAAAACATATGATACCCAATGTAGAAATGAAAACTGTAAATTGATTAGACAAATTAGATGTAGACAGTCCCCTCTGCTGTGTGTCCACCGTGACGAGGTAGAGGGGCTTGTGCGTCCCAATGACCCCAAGAGCTATGCCGACGGTAGCACAGCTACTGGTAGGGCCACCCATGTCGGACAGGTCAAGGGAGAGGGACCAGACGAAGAGACACACAAACCTGCTGCCTTGTAGGTAGACTGGGGACAGTCAAAGGCTAGGGAAAGCACCCCAAATACATGCTTGTCGAAATCGGATGTACTGAGCCACAGGCTTGACAAAGCAGTGCAACGTGAAACCTGCTGCCTTGTAGGTAGACTGGGGACAGTCAAAGGCTAGGGAAAGCATCCCGAATAAATGCTTGTCGAAATCGGATGTACTGAGCCACAGGCTTGACAAAGCAGTGCAACGTAACTTAATTCATGATGTCACAAATCAAAATTAATCAATATGGTGCTAATCCCGTGAAGTCCTATCAGGCGGTGATAGTGCCGGGCCCCCTGCCTCGAGGGGGTCCACCCATGACTACTGGTGGTCACCTTCCCCTGTGCTGTGGAGTCAAGGCACAGAGGAGTAGGTTAAGAGCTATTGACCAAATACCCCGGACACTCAACATACTACAGTGGAATGCCGAAGGAGTTTACAAGAAGAAAGACTCCCTAACACAGCGTCTTCATAAAGATAGAATAGATGTGGCATGCATTCAAGAGACACACCTCAACGCCAATCACAAATTCTCAGTCAGAGGATATCAGGCCACACGTTTCGACCGCGAAGGACACAAAGGAGGAGTTCTAATACTTACACGAAATACAATACCTTGCAGCGAAGTATCTGTGATCTCTGACAACCAAACGGAAATTATAGGTGTTGATATAATGATAAAGGACGTGAAAATAAGAATCTACAATCTGTATAGCCCAGCAGATAAGGACCTTACACTCTCAAACATGAAAATAACTGACACAAACTGCATTATTGTCGGAGACTTTAATAGCTGTTCAGAAAGATGGGGATACCCAGATACTGACAAAAGAGGAGATGAATTGGAGGACTGGGAAATAGACTCAAATCTCCATCTACTCAACAAAGCGGATGACACACCTGAGCTTCTACTCCAGAAGATGGCTTACCACTTCTACTCCAGACTTAGCTTTCTGCACAGGAGACATCCTCCACAAAATCGGTCGCCATGTGCTGGACCAATTAGCAGGTAGTGACCACAGACCAATCAAGCTTGAAATGAATATGGAGTATGTTCCCACAGGAGCAAAAGCCCTTGCCCCGCTGGAATTACAAACGAGCAGATTGGGACAGATTTGCCATACTAACAGACAATATTGTGAAAACATAAATACACGATATGGCAACATAAAGCAAATGGTGGAAAGTCTAAACAGAGCGATAATACAGGCAGCCACTGAGTCCATTCCAAGAGGAGCGAGGAAAAATTACAAACCATACTGGACTGAAGAACTACAAAGTTTGGAGGACAAAGTTGAAGATGCCAGGAAGACAGCAGAGAGAGAACAAACAATTGAAGCAAACATCTCTCTCAAAGCCATCTCAGCAAAATATAAAAGAACAGTAAATCAAACAACAAGAGATTGTTGGAGGGAAAAAACAGAAAACCTGAATTTTGACAGGGATGGAAACAAACTATGGAAACTAGTGAAAGCCATGAACAATGAAGGACCTAGAAACAAACAAATAACAATTAAACAAGGAAATGCCTTGCTTACAGGCAAAAAGGCTGCAAATGCACTAATGGAACACTATGCAAATGCAAACCACATTGATATTACAACCGAACAGAAGAAAGCAATCAAAGACAAACAGATACATCATAGAAATACAGAGACAGCAGCAGAATATATGATGGCAAATCTAACAATGGAAGAAATGGAACAGGCAATGAATACCCTAAAAAAGAAGAAATCACCAGGAAAGGATGGAATCACAAATGAAATGCTAATAGGACTAGGCACCAAGGCAAAGAAGAAACTACTAGCAGTCCTAAATAACAGCTGGAAGAGAGGAATAGTCCCACAGGCATGGAAGGAAGCTATACTAATACCAGTCCCAAAGAAAGGAAAGACCTGGAAGAACCAAATGGCTATCGACCTATCAGTCTACTGAGCTGTGTAGGAAAATTAATGGAACGCATTATCAATGGCAGGCTAACATGGCATCTGGAAGAAAACAAACTCTTAACACCACACCAAGCAGGATTCAGAAAATACAGATCCACTGAAGATCAAATAACCTATATAGCTCAGGAAATAGAGGATGCCTTCCAAGAGAAAAAGCACACACTAGCAGTCTGGATAGATTTAGAAAAAGCATTTGATAAAGTATGGAAGGAAGGACTGAAAGTAAAACTGCAAAACATGCATGTTTGTGGAAAAATGTATAAATGGATCAGCCACTACCTTGAGAACAGAACTGCCAGGACAAAAGTACAAGGACAAACAAGCAAAATGATGCTGCTGGAGCAAGGTGTCCCCCAAGGAGGAGTTCTTTCACCAACATTATTCCTAGCATATATAAATGACATCACAGAAAATTTTCCAGCCAGAGTACACACATCCTCCTTTGCAGATGACCTAGCCATATGGACATCTGAAGAATATATTAGTACAGCTAACAGCAGAATACAGCAAGCCTTATTAGCGCTAGAGGACTGGTCAAAATCATGGCTAGTGAAGATAAGTGAGGAGAAAACAACATGCACAGTGTTCTCCCTCTCAAATAAAACTCAGCAACCTAAGCTGGTATTGAATGGAAAAATATTGCGCCATGAAGAAAATCCAAACTATCTAGGAGTCACCTTTGATCGTCGCCTGACATGGAAGACACAGGTTGAGAAAAATCGAACAAGAGCAAGGCAGAGAATGGCAATCATGAAAAAGCTTGCTGGTACAACGTGGGGAGCAGATGAGAAAGTTCTCAAGAAGTTATATACTGGACGGGTGAGGCCAGTACTGGAATATGGCATTGCAGCTTGGGCAACAGCAGCTAAGTCAAACTTTAACAAAATAAGTAGAGTCCAAAACCAAGGAATGCGAATCATAACTGGAAGCCTGAAGACAACGCCTATTAATGAACTAGAAAAGATCACTTGTTTACAACCAATGCAGGATAGAAGAGATAGCAGAGCCCAGCAACAAGCAGAAAAATTTAGAAGATTGACAGACCACCCTATGTACAACAGATTTAATGGTTTTGGAAAGGGAAGACTGAAGCGTAGCAACTTTGTAGAAACTGCAAAACGAAGGATTAGGGCAGATCCTATACTTAACATATCAACAGTCAAGCCCATACACAATGCACACAACTTCCCAGCTTGGAGACAGCAGCAACTGCCTGAGATGATAGAAAACATTCCTGGTATTGAGAAAAAGAACACTCAGCATGAAACCGAAAGAAGAGAAATAACCCTAAACTACATAAAAGAACATTACCCAAGCAGGAATTGGACCCATGCATATACAGATGGATCAGCCAAAAATTCAATAGAGAATGGAGGAGGAGGAATTCTCCTAAATTTAAAAAATGGATTGAAAAAAACACATTCAATGGCAACTGGAAAATTTTCAAGTAACTTCAAAGCGGAGGTAGAGGCTTTGAAAACTGCAGCAGAAATGCTCCTGATGGAGGAAAATAAAGAGAAGCAAATAGCTATCTTCACAGATGCAAAGTCAGCTGTCTCAATACTCAAGAGCAATAACAGCACAGAACTAACTGACCTAAGAGCAGCACTCCATGGTCTATGCCAGAAATCCAAAAAAGTTGTAATACAGTGGATCCCATCACATTGCAGTATACCTGGAAACGAAGAGGCTGACAGACTGGCAAAAGAGGGCGGACGACTACCACAGCCTGACATAGACATAACCTATAATGAGGCAAAGAGGTTGATAAAAAGCACTTATAGAACCAAATGGGAATCAGAGCATCCAGGCCATCAGAAGGATGATGCATATTACAAACTCGACCGAAGAGATCAAGTAGCAATCTTCAGACTCCGCACAGGACATAACAGGCTGAAATACCACTTGTTCAATAAACTAAAGATAGGAGATACTGATGAATGTAATTGTAGAACTGGAAAAATGACAGCAAAACATTTGCTGCAGGATTGCCCAACGTATGCAGAACAGAGAAATATATTTTGGCCCACACCTGCTTCATTTGAGGACAAGCTCTATGGAGATATCAACAAGCTCAAGTTGACCGCAGCTTACTTTAACTACATACAGGTTGACATTCTAAAGGTGCATGAAGACCCAGAGGCATGAAATGAAATATTGCTTGGATAGCAAATCCATTATGTGGAAAGTCCAAATCGAAAGCTCGCTGTGTGGGCTTCATAAAAGGTGGAAAAGTGTCCTAGTGGCACGAAATGGAATATTGCTTGATAGCAAATCCATTACGTGGAAAGTCCGAATCAAAAGCCCATTGTGTGGGCTTCATAAAAGGTGGAAAAGTGTCCTAGTGGCATGAAATGGAATATTGCTTGGATAGCAAATCCATTACGTGGAAAGTCCGAATCGAAAGCTCACTGTGTGGATGTCATCTGCAGACTGCATACTTCTGGTTTCCGGAAGAACAGCCTATGGTGAACGGAAGGCCCAATATACGGAAGTGAGGCTAAGCAGCCATGTGCAGGACGTGACGATTCCTTGGGTGAGCCCAGTACCAGAGCGCTATGTATCGGCTCTGCAAGTATGGAAGCCTCCTTGGATGGCGGGGAATGCCCATGGTCTGCCCCTGCCTTCCCTTGAGGGCTGACCAGGATCTTTGGCTGTTCTATATGGACCAGCTGGGATGGGGGATAACACCACAACAGTGAGAGTCAAACGTCCTAAGAAACCCCCGGGAAGGTTAACCCGGTCAACAAATGCCCGCAGAAGTCGGATGTGTCGGCCTAACGGCGCAAGAACGCAGCTCTGCTGTAAACAGGCACAACGCAATCACATCCGAAAAGAAACTTCGGATGAACGAAGAAGAAGATGTAGACAGTCAAGAATTCTTTAGGCATGTTATGAGGAGAAACAAACTTGAATCCTAGCAAACCGATGGGAAAAGAACAAAGAAAAGACAAAGAGATAAGTAACTGCATGGATGGGCACATGCCTATTCATGTAGCACATGATGATGATGATGAATGTACCAGACTGAATTGACCAGTAATTTATGGTGTTAAAAATCCTGCCTAAACTAACAAGTGAAATGGGACTGCAGTGTTGGCAAGTGAGTGCAGTATGCTGTCATGTCTAATTATGTAGATTTGTTTAACCCACTGATCTTGGATATTCTAAACTAACAAATATTTGGATCAGACCAAATCAAACAACAGTATATTTATTACATTACTTCAAAATATTTGTATTAAATCCTTATCTCTAATCACAACACAGTAAAGCTACAATCACAATTCAAATTGCTTTTTTAAAAACTGAAAATAAACTCTAAGTACCTTCTTATTCTTCGTTTCTCTTTAGATGGGAATGCATCAAATCTAGTAATGTGAGTCAGAGGTCAGTGTTTCCAATTTCACCATGCATTTATATAAGAGGTTAAGTTAATAAGTAAGTCACAAATGGTTGTAGAAAAATAACTAACTATGATAACAACTTGAAATCATTTTAATTTTATACATACATTATCCCTTTATTTCTCAACATAATTTCCACCAACATTGATGCATTTATCTAATTGTTTTATCAGTCCTCCCAAACCGGTTACATAGAACTGCATGCTTTGTTTTCATTTACCTGCCATCCCATAGAACTGTGTGACTTACTTATTGACTCACCCACGTAACGTTTTCTGTCCAGCTATGCATCACTTTACAGGAAATCGCTAGGGGCTAAGTCCACTGAAAACCCACCTTGGCAGGATACATTTCACAAGTGACGCCGAAGTATGCCCGAGTGAAGGTAGAATATTGACTTTCTACAAGATCCGAACATCAGAGAAAACTGGCTCATAAACAACATCATGTCTTGGAAACTGAAACACTTTGGTTTCGCTCGCTCGCTTTGAACAAAAGCATAGTTCATACACACTACTTCGAGTAGTGTGTAACTGAATTTTGCATGTGGATTAGCTTTCCCTATTAACAGTGTCCCTCGCCATCAGGCGAATCCACTCCGACTTTAGAGGTACTTGTAATTAATGTCCCCAAGTCAAGTAAGATAGGTCAACATTTTAGTCCAAATGTCCGGTGTAGGGGTTGAAACCCTTACCTTGGCACCAGCACACCGCAGTGACAGGAGGCATGGTTCCTGGAAGAATAGTCACAGGTTGACAGCACAGACACAGAACACTGCAGACACAGAACACTACAGACATACAGAACACTACAGACACAGAACACTGCAGACACAGAACACTACAGACATACAGAACACTGCAGACACAGAACACTGCAGACACAGAACACTACAGACACAGAACACTACAGACACAGAACACTACAGACACACGGGGCATGCAAATACATGAGGCAGGAGAACTGGGAAAGGATCGTGAAACTTTTCGGTGGACAGTGATGAGAGTGAAGTTCTGCAGAGGACCAGCTACATGATGATAAGTTCTACATCTGAGTTAAGTACCCATCGTCATTCTCTAATGTATACTTTTACACATCTTCATATCCATAACTAGTTATTGAGGTGTTCGCTTATCTTCATGTATTCTGTTTTCCAACTTTCTGTTTATTCTTTACTGATATCAATTTCACAACTTTACCACAGTCAACCCTCCTTTAATTTTGTATCTCCCATATAGCAAGTTCTACAAGATGTAAATGAAAATCATAAACTGATTAGAGAAATTAGACACAGACAGTCAACATTTTTTGGACACATTATAAGAAGAAATAAATTAGAGAACTTGTCGACAACTGGCAAGACTGAATTGAAAAGAGCAAGGGGAAGGCAGAGAAGTAAACATCTGGATGGCTTGGACATGTGGTATGATTGAGACAAGAACACAGAGCTGATCCACAACTCCAGTGATTGTGTGAGATGGCGAATCAGCATGGCATATGATGATAATGATATAGTGTCAATGATTAAGTCAGCAGTTCGTACTGGTAAGTGATATTTATCTTTCTGACGGATTCATAACTCATCTCAATATGGATTCTCACCTCGCGGCCATTCTGGTTTGCTTTCTGTATGAGTTTTAGGACCTCAGTTGCGTACAGGTAGCCAGAATTTGGTTCACCAGCAAACTTTCCTCGGAACATGTTTGGTGTTGGAGCCTTTCAGTACAGAATAAAAAAAACTCTATGAAAAGAAATTAAGGTGGATGTCACTTATCTCTGTGTTTTAAATGTAAAATACTCATCCTATTTTAAACATCTCACTGTATAAATATCAATAAAAACCGACTGCTGAGTATGTTAAAGAAGATTAAAACATTATGCAGCATGTCAGATTTTCATTTCTAAATACATGTTAAATAATAAATAATTAGAAATGGAAACTATATTTTTTTATGTAGCTTATGAGTTTCTGTAGCATAGTGGCTAGTGCACTTGCTTGCTCGCCTGGTAGTCCTGCATTGAAATTTCCTTCTTGACAGAATTTCTTTCAAGAGCCAATGGCTCCAGGGTCAACAGAGCCTCATAAAAAAAATATATTCTAGGGGGATCAGTCAGTCTGCCCGATGTTGACCACATCACTCATCAGGTTCCATCTGGTCAAGAAAATGTGGCCCTAGCACCATATCTCCATTATGCCATGATGGCATGCAAGCTGGATCCTCTACATCAGTATAATTCTAGGGGTCAATGTAGCATGCAAGTCCCAAGTCCATCTCCCAAATCATGGTGGAAATGCACCTCACGGAACTGATAAATATAATTACTAATTAGTTTGTTGCAAGGCGTAATCACCTAATTAGTCATCATTGCACTTAAAAAGGGGATAATTCAACAAAGAAGAGTATAAAATCAGGGTATTCAGAATATCATAAAGAACTTACAATATGAACCCAATCCTTCGGCTGATGCTTTAAGCCCAGTTTTTTTGAAGAAACTGGGCTAATTTCTGTTAAAGTGCCCAGGTTGCCATGGTAGGCACTGAAAATGAGAGTGAACAGTTGTGTTTAATGAACACAGTGCAAATGTGTACAGTACAAAAGGGTTTTGGACATTTTTTGACATGGACTAGAATACAGGCTAATGTAAACTTTGCAGCTGTGAGCCAATGGGGAAATTAGACGATGTAGATTTGGTAATACCTTACAAATGTGTATCTTAGTATAGTGTCTATTCACTGATTCAGTACCAAACAAAAAGTTGATTTGGACCAAGCATAGTGCACAATCAAATGACAAGTATTATAATGTAAATGTATATTCACTGAGCATTAAAACTTTGGAAGTTATCGTGAAACAAAACAAATAACACAATGACTGTAGTGTGGCAATATATCGTCCTTCTGTCTGATTGGGAGGTCACATTTGAAATTATATTATCCTTCAGCACTGGATCAGTTAACCCTTTTACTGTGTAATTACTTTGTGTGTTCACAAACTATTCTTAGGTTTTCAACATATGTCAAAAAAAACAAAAACACTGTCATCTACTGCCTATAGTGCCTTGCAGTGTAGGGCAGAGGGGTCTTGAGCCTGAAGAATTAAGGCCACCTGGCTAGTACAGTCACTGTGAACTGTAAAGGTTAGGAGTTTCTTTTTTCCCCCAACAGAAAAATACAGAAAAAAATCCACACCATACTGAGGATTCGAACCCAGGTCTTCTTAAGGAGAGCCCAGTGTTCTTAGCCACTCGGCCAGCCTCTCCTCCTACCAGAATGATAAAGTTTACTTTAGATGCTTTTCTGATTTAAAGTAATACAGACAATATCCATTGGGGATCATGTTGTAGAGAATCTACAGCAATATTCTAGAAACTATTAAGTCTTTTAATTGACTTTATGTATACCTTGGAGGAAAGCAACATTACTGAAAAGATCCTATGAATTTAATGGGTTATGAATATTTGAAATGCAAAGGCAAAGGTAATCTAACAAAAGAAACTTCCACAGGAGTATGTATTATTAGGTCTTCATATATATTAGATTACTGATTAATTAGGTGCGGTGACCAGTTGTCTTTCTCATGCCTTCAAAAAATGTTTAAAAATCGAACAGCACCCATTATACAAAGCGGGGTCAACCTCAGAGCCATAATGGTCAGGTAAAAACTCTAGAACAAGTGAGGATTGAACCTGGATCATGGTGTCTTAAAATATACAAGTGCTTATTTCAGGACTAGTCAGAAGCAGTGATCTTCTTCTTCTTCTTCGTTCATCCGGAGTTTTTTTCCGGATGTGATTGCGTTGTGCCTGTTTACAGCAGAGCTGCGTTCTTGCGCCGTTAGGCCGACACATCCGACTTCTGCGGGCATTTGTTGACCGGGTTAACCTTCCCGGGGGTTTCTTAGGACGTTGACTCTCACTGTTGTGGTGTTATCCCCCATCCTAGCTGGCCCATATAGAACAGCCAAAGATCCTGGTCAGCCCTCAAGGGAAGGCAGGGGCAGACCATGGGCATTCCCCGCCATTCAAGGAGGCTTCCATACTTGCAGAGTCGATACATAGCGCTCTGATACTGGGCTCACCCAAGGAATCGTCACGTCCTGCACATGGCTGCTTAGCCTCACTTCCGTATATTGGGCCTTCCGTTCACCATAGGCTGTTCTTCCGGAAACCAGAAGTATGCAGTCTGCAGATGACATCCACACAGTGAGCTTTCGATTCGGACTTTCCATGTAATGGATTTGCTATCCAAGCAATATTCCATTTCGTGCCACTAGGACATTTTTCCACCTTTTATGAAGCCCACACAGTGGGCTTTTGATTCAGACTTTCCACGTAATGGATTTGCTATCCAAGCAATATTCCATTTCATGCCACTAGGACACTTTTCCACCTTTTATGAAGCCCACACAATGGGCTTTTGATTCGGACTTTCCACATAATGGATTTGCTATCCAAGCAATATTCCATTTCATGCCACTAGGACACTTTTCCACCTTTTATGAAGCCCACACAATGGGCTTTTGATTCGGACTTTACTCGTAATGGATTTGCTATCCAAGCAATATTCCATTTCGTGCCACTAGGACACTTTTCCACCTTTTATGAAGCCCACACAGCGAGCTTTCGATTTGGACTTTCCACATAATGGATTTGCTATCCAAGCAATATTCCATTTCATGCCTCTGGGTCTTCATGCACCTTTAAATGTCAACCTGTATGTAGTTTAAGTAAGCTGCGGTCAACTTTAGCTTGTTGATATCTCCATAGAGCTTGTCCTCAAATGAAGCAGGTGTGGGCCAAAAGATCTTTCTCTGTTCTGCATACGTTGGGCAATCCTGCAGCAAATGTTTTGCTGTCATTTTTCCAGTTCTACAATTACATTCATCGGTATCTCCTATCTTTAGTTTATTGAACAAGTGGTATTTCAGCCTGTTATGTCCTGTGCGGAGTCTGAAGATTGCTACTTGTTCTCTTCGGTCGAGTTTGTAATATGCATCATCCTTATGGTGGCCTACATGCTCTGATTCCCATTTGGTTCTATCATCATCATCAAGTGCCGTGCCGGCTGGCGTAGGCGTTCATGGCTCTCCATAGATCTCGGTCTTTGGTTTTCTGGATCAACTCTGGTGCTGATATTCCTCCATGCCACCGTCTCAATCCATCCAGCATCACTTCTCTTGGTCTACCTCTGCCTCTCTTCCTCTCGATCTTTCCAGTTGTTACGATGTTCTCCAATGCCTCTCTTCTCATCACGTGACCGAAGAAAGATGTTTGTCTCTGTCTTATTGTTGTATATAATGTTCTAGTTTCATTAGCCTGTTTCAGGCAGTCGTCATTAGTTACTCTGGCAGTCCAAGGAATTCGCAACATTCGTCTCAGGAACCACATCTCTGTTGCTTCTAATTTCTTCTTAATTTGTTCATTTACGTTCCAAGATTCACTGCCATACAGCAAAACTGGTTCTACATAGCATTTCAGCACTCTCTTTCTTACATTCAGTGATAGTGACTTATTGCATAAGATACTCTTCATTTTCTGAAATGCGGCTTTTGCCTGCCCTATTCTGCTCCTAATCTCTGTTGTACATCTTCCATCTGATGTTATAAATGCCCCTAGGTATCTAAAATTATCAACTTGGTTAAGGATTTTCCCTTCTATTTCTATGTCACATTTTGGTGTCACCATTTTCTTTGATATTACCATTGTTACTGTTTTCTTGATATTCAAGGAGAGTCCTTTCCTTGCACTCTCTGTTACTACAACGTCTAATAATTGTTGTAGGTCTGTTGAATTATCCGCCACCAATACTGTGTCATCTGCATAGCGTATATTATTTATATTATAACCTCCAACTAGTATTCCTGGCATCTCTTTGATCTCTCTCATTATTACTTCGCTATACAGGGAGAAAAGATCTGGTGACAAGACACACCCTTGTCGTACTCCTAGCTTTATCTGTTCGTAACTACCCTCTTTATTTCCCATTTTAATTGCCTGCTACTTGGTTCCAGTAAACATTCTTTATTATTCTTAAATCTTTTCCATCAATGTTGATATCTTCCAACATTTTAATCAGTTCATCATGTTTTACTTTATCAAATGCCTTAGTATAATCTATGAAGCACAAATATATGTCTCTCTGTTTCTCTATTGACCTTTCTATTAGTGTCCGCAATGTATAAATTGCATTGTTTGTGCCCTTTCCTTCCACAAATCCATACTGTTCTTCACTAATTTCCATTTTTATTTTCTTTTTGATTCTTCTCATTATGATTCTGAGTAGAAGCTTAGTGATATGGTTTATAAGGTTAATTGTACGAAAATCTTCACAATCAATTGCTCCTGGTCTTTTTGGTATAGCTATAAATACAGATTTCAGCATATCACTGGGTAAATATCCACTGCTGTAAATATCATTCAACATTTTGGTTAATATATCTACTCCAAATTCTCCCAATACTTCTAATTCTTCTATTGTGATTTCATCTGGCCCAGCTGTTTTTCCTTTCTTCATACGTTTCATAGCATCAGCGACTTCTTCTTTCAGAATAGGTGGACCTTCTAAGTTACTATCTTCTGTTAATTCTCCCCTTTCTCCTTCATATAATTCTCTTATATACTCATTCCACCTCTTCATTATAGCATCTTCCTCTAATATTATCTTTCCTGTTTTTGATTTCAAACACCCTGTATTTATTCTTATTTTTCTTCCTGTAAGCTCACTGATTTGTCTGTGCATATTTTTTGTATCTTTAATGGAATTTAATTCAATTTTTTTGCATTGCTCGTTTAACCAACTTTCTTTAGCCTTCCCACATTTATCTTTTATTTCTTTATTTATCTTAGCGTATTCTTGTTTGTCATTTTTACTCTGTTTTCTTTCGTCCATCAGTTTTAAGATATCTTCATTCATCCATTTTTTCTTAGCTATTTTGCCTCTCTCTGGTAATACTTCTTTGCTAGTTTGATGAATGGAGTCCCTTAACATTTCCCATTGTTCATCTATACTCTGTATTTTAGTTATTGCATTGTACCTATTTTTCACAGTCACTCTGTATTGTTCTTGCATTTCTTTATCTATTTTCAGAACCTCTTTATTAAGTCTCACGTTCTTAACCATTTTTTTCCCTCTCTTTAATCTTACTTTTATTTGTCCACATGGTGGTACATGATCACTATTACAGTCAGCACCAGGCATTGTCTTTACATTAATTAAAGCATTTCTAAATCTTTTATTAATTAGTATGTAGTCAATTTGGTTGCGTGTTTTCTTATCAGGGCTTATCCATGTGTACAGTCGTCTTTTATGGTGTTTAAACCATGTGTTTCCAATTATCATCTCATTGATATTTGCCCATTCTATTAGCTTTTCCCCTCTTTCATTTCTTGTACCTAAACCATAATTCCCCACTACATCCTCCATTTTTCCCTTTCCTACTTTTGCATTAAAATCACCAAGTATTATTTTTATTTCTTGTGATCCAATTTGAGCCATCGCCATTTCTATTTCATCGTAAAAGTGTTGTATTTCTTCATCACTACTGCTAGCTGTTGGTGCATATACTTGTACAATATTTATGTCTATTGGTTTGCCTTTGATTTTTACCATAATAACTCTATCTGAAATACACCAGTATCCATTAATTGACTTGGCTGTTTTTTCGTCTAATATTTTTCATGTGTATCCCCTCCAGAATAAATTATTGTATGATTGTCAGCTATAATTTTGCCCGATCCCTTCCATCTCATCTCACTAACGCCTAGTATATTCATTTTCATGCTATCCATCTCTCCTAGAACATTGGTCAACTTTCCTAGCTCATTTAATGTCCTAACATTCCATGTTCCTACTCTAAATTTATTTATTTTAGTTATGATTTTGCCATCAGTAGCTGGATGACGGTCTGGTGTCACCTGTGGCTCATGACTGTCCCTACCGGACGAGGATGCCCTAAGACAGCCATTAACGTCCTTCACTAACTTTGATTTATGTTTTGCCATGAAGTCTTGGGAAGATAATGTGGTGGTTTCCCCTTGCCTTCCACATCCACATGGTGGTCTTTTACCTCTGCCTTTGACAGCCATTTCCGACTGTAAGGACAAGTGAGTGCCCTGCCCTGCTCAGCTGCAGAGTTGTCCACTTATTCCGGTGGATACTCGGTCCCCAGAGCTGTGTTAGCCACACCGTAGTGTTTCCATCATCTACCGCGGGGAGGTGCAGTTGGGATTTTCCCTTCATAAAGTTATGGTCTCTGACCAAAACTCTCCAGTACTTTTTTGGTTCTATAAGTGCTTTTTATCAACCTCTTTGCCTCATTATAGGTTATGTCTATGTCAGGTTGTGGTAGGCGTCCGCCCTCTTTTGCCAGTCTGTCAGCCTCTTCGTTTCCAGGTATACTGCAATGTGATGGGATCCACTGTATTACAACTTTTTTGGATTTCTGGCATAGACCATGGAGTGCTGCTCTTAGGTCAGTTAGTTCTGTGCTGTTATTGCTCTTCAGTATTGAGACAGCTGACTTTGCATCTGTGAAGATAGCTATTTGCTTCTCTTTATTTTCCTCCATCAGGAGCATTTCTGCTGCAGTTTTCAAAGCCTCTACCTCCGCTTTGAAGTTACTTGAAAATTTTCCAGTTGCCATTGAATGTGCTTTTTTCACTCCATTTTTTAAATTAAGGAGAATTCCTCCTCCTCCATTTTTAATTGAATCTTTGGCTGATCCATCTGTATATGCATGGGTCCAATTGCTGCTAGGGTAATGTTCTTTTATGTAGTTTAGGGTTATTTTTCTTCTTTCAGTTTCATTCTGAGTGTTCTTTTTCTCAATACCAGGAATGTTTTCTATCATCTCAGGCAGTTGCTGCTGTCTCCAAGCTGGGAAGTTGTGTGCATTGTAAATAGGCTTGACTGTTGATATGTTAAGTATGGGATCTGCCCTAATCTTTCGTTTTGCAGTTTCTACAAAGTTGCTACGAGAAGCAGTGATCATATAAGGGGCGTTCATTTGAAATCCATTTGTGCTGCACCGCGCGTAAATGCCTACATTGAACATGATCATGTCATAGTCATGTGATAAGTACTGACCAATGAATAATAGAGCACATGCTTATCGTCCCATGATGCATAGGTTCTGTTTCTGACCGTTAAGAACATGGCCGGGTTGATCCAAAACCCGTCCAAAGAAGCTCAAAGAACAGTGATTCAGTTTCTTTCATTTGAAGTGGACATTCATTGAAGAATGCAGGCAGCATACAGTAACAAATGTGTGTCGAAGACAACAGTGACAGACTGGGCACGAATGTTTCGGAAAGGACGTCACTACAGATCTTCGACAGTCGGGTCAAGCGCATATTGTTGCAACAGAAAAAACCATCGCCAAAATTGATGCAGCAGTACAGATGAACCGTTGTCGAAGCATACGTTCACTAGCGAAAGAATTTGATGTGTCGATTGGGACAATTCAAAAGGTTGTTCGTAAGAAACTGCAATATCGGAAGGTGTGTTTCACAATGGGTACCACGGATGTTGACCCACCACCAAAAAGAAGAATGCATGAGATGGTGTTTGAACCACTTGCTGCGTTACAGAGTGGAGGGTGATGCATTTCTCTTCCGCATAGTGGCAGGCAATGAATTATGGTGTCACCACTTTGAGCCGAGCAGCAAAAGAGAGAGCATGCAATGGAAGCATGCTGAATCACCAAAAACCAAAATATCCAAGTTACAGGTTTCCGCTGGTAAGGTTATGCTGAACGCATTTTTTTACCATGAAGGGCTATTGTTGGCCGACTTTAAAGAACCTGGTGTCAACATCAACTCTACTCACTACTTGCAAACACTAGACAAGCTGCAAAATGCCATCAAGAATAAATGACCCGCATGCTTTCTTGCAGTGTGATTTTGTTGCACGATAATGCTTGTCCGCATGTTGCAAAGATTGTGCAGGAAGCATTAGCAAGGAAGAAGTGGGAAAGTCTACAACATCCAGCTTATAGTCCTGATTTGTCACCATGTGATTTTCATTTGTTCGGACCTCTAAAAAAAGTTCTCATGGGGCAACGATTTCACACAGATGCAGACGTAATGAACGCAGTAAACACTTGGTTCAGTGAGCAACCACAATCCATTTTTGCGGACGGCATTCACCACCTACCTAAGCAATGGGATGCTTGCCTGAATGCCTATGGCGACTTCTTCTGACCAACCCATGGTGCATAATTCATTCAAAATGAATGCTTTGTTTAATTCTACCACACCTGTTAATGTTTATTTCATGTGTTTGTAATAAAGCCATTGGAACGGGTTTCAAATGAACGCCCCTAATAATTAATGTTCAAAGGCAAGATTCCCTAATAGCATTACAATGTTAGTGGGCTCAATAAACTTAAACTAAAGACCTTACTAAGTTTACTAAGTATGCTGGCCGTATTTTGGAGACCCCTGTTGTACAACATAACATCTCATAAACAATATCAGCACTTAATCAGTTATCTTCCCTCTGGGCTTTGTGTTGGAGACTGTTGACAATGAAATACCTCAAACTTGTAGAGGGAACATTACCAAACAAGGGTTCATCCCAACTAGTTCATAGGTACTGTGCTGAACTATGATTTAGTTAAATCCTACTAGGCTTCCTCGCAAGGTTCCAGTACCAGTTTTGCAGACTGCAGGTTTCTAAGCTTAGAGAGGCAAAGAGAGAGTGAAAATTAATACACATGTGATTTTGCTGTTATTATTTTTCCTCCACTGGGCAGCTGCATGTCCTTCTGCGACTGAAAAAGGTAAATTAACAAGAAGAAAGAAAGCTAGCAATGTGGATAACAGACCAGCACAAATTACCCAAAAATGCATATCATCAGTAATCCAGAAAGATAACATAGCTATTAGTAACCACTAGTGCAAGCTGTAATCAACATCATCATCATGTTCCCTACCAAATGGTGTAGGCATTAAGGTATCTTCACAGATCTCAGTCTTTGGTGTTCTGAATAGATTACTTTGATGATATTCCTCCATGTCATCGCCTCAGGCCATCTTACATCATTTCTCACCGTCTGTCCTTGCCTCTTCAACGGTCAGTCATAACAATGTTTTCCAGTGCCTCTCTTCTCATTATGTGATCAAAGAACACTGTCTGTTTCTTTCGTATGGTTATATATAATATTCTACTTTCATTAGCATCATCCAGGTAATCGTTGCTTGTTACCTTGGCCTCCAAGGTATTCACAACACTCATCTCGGAAACTATACCTCTGCTGCTTTCAAGCTCTTCCTAATGTGTTCGTTGGCAATGCAAGATTTACTGCTATACCACAGAATAGGTTCCATATTACATCTCAGCATTCTCAAGGCATTGCGGCCTTGTGGGAGCACGTGTACACCTCGGAGTAGCAAATGGATCACCATGGTCTGGCAAGAATGCGACAGCGAGGGGTGACGAGGGTATCTGGCCGACGATTGATGCTCAGAGGAAAAGCGAGACGGACATATAATCAGATTGCTACTGGTACTATTAGTGTTGGAACTCTTCGCTGGTTGCTGAGGATGGGGACGGAGCGCTTATGGGAATACCCTGAATACTGTGATGTCGGTTCCTAAATCAATCAATCAATCTCAGCATTTTCTTGATCATACTACACATTGTCAAAAATCCACAGAGATAACATAACTATAGTGTTTTTTTGTTCTGTTGCCTCAATATAAGATTCAATATCTCAGTAACCAACTGAGGGAAAATGATGAGATTTAGTATATAACCTATCATTATGTCCACCCAACAAAAATTTTTTTTGTTCTGGAGATTTTACAGCAGATTTCAAAGTTTTTTTTATATGCGGTATATAATTTACGACTTAGAGATTACGTCCATCATTTTAACAGTATTACAGCTTCACCAAGACACATCCCCGCATTTTTTAAAATTTTCACGTGATTTTCGTCTTGAAATAAACAGCGCCAAGTTAAATGTGATTGTTCAGAGGTGTCTCCAAATGGGGGTTCTTTCATGAAACGTGATTATATAAACTAGCTGACAAGGCCCGGCTTCTGGCGGGGATGGATGGATGGATCTATCTATCTATCTATCTATCAACCGACCGACCTATCTATCGACCGACCGACCTACCTACCTACCGACCTACCTACCTATCTCCTGCCTGCCTGCCTACCGGCCGACCGACCCACCCACCTACCTTTCTGCCTACCTACCTACCTACCTTTCTGCCTACCTACCTACCTACCTACCTTTCTGTCTGTCTGTCCTCGCTATTAAATAATGATAACAGTTACTGGAAAAAATGTGAGGACCATGTGTTGAAAGAGGAAGAGGACTATTGGAGAAAGGATGGATTGAATTTTATGCAACCGAGAGCAATCATCAACCTACTGGAATCGTCCGACACAGATTAAGGTCTGAGCAGATCGCAGACCTTAAACTACGTACACACTTACTGGGATATTTTGCTCCAACTATTCAGACGAATTGCAGGCCCTAAACATTACAGCATCAGCTGAAGAAACAAGAAGGAAATGAAAATTAAGGTAAGAAATATAGTCCTTCTGCTTTCTTGTTAATTTACAAATTATTTACACATTCAGGCATTACACATTGCAACCCTCTCGGGATTCTCCGTGGTGAAGTGGTCAAGCCGTCTGACTCGGGCTCCGAAGGTTGTATGTTCGATTCCGGGCCGCGTCCTTCATTTCACGAGTGCATTTTTTCTGAGACTCTCGAGGGTCATCGCTGGAGCTACGGAGTTCATGCTTTGTGCGACGCTTTCCGCGCTGCGGAAAGAAACTGAGCCATATGGGATAAAAACCCGGTGCAATGCAGCCGACCCTGTCGAATTGAAGCTACTTCTTTCATTAAACCCACTCCCATACGAATCCGGATAGGCCTTTGTGTGTCATCTGAATTGGCAGGTCTCCAATTACTGTAAAACTTAACTTTGTTAGCGAGAAATCACTAGTTGTTCAGCAAAACATCAAAGGAATGTCGCCGCTTTTGATGATTTAAGTTGTTTTTGGACCTATCAAAGACATATTCCATGGGTGGGGGTAAATATAAGACGGCTGGAAAAATTTCATAACGATGCAACAGACAGTTTTCAAAATAATTGATCGTGAATGAAGGCATTCAAATCGGAACATACTATACCAACAATCACTAGTTCACACTAGAATGAACAACATAAATAAGCAACTCACTCATCCAAGCATATCACATCATGTTTCTTGGTGTAGGAAGCTGCAAGCCTCAAAGCAAGATCATTTCCCTCAGATCTGTAAGACATATCAGCAAATAGACAGTCACTGAAAACAAGGTAATAATCTATGAACACCATGTAAAGGTAAGGGAGCTATAGTCACATAGCGGCTAGATGTTTGCCTATTAGCACGGTTTTCATGAGTTCAAATCTGCATCAAGGCAGGTTTTTAAAATTGGCCTGGGTTTCCAGAATGACCCAGCCTAAGATAAGTATCAGAAAATATCAGGAGAAAGAAGATGGTCAGCACAATACTGATCCTATCCCCTCTTTAATGCCTGTACAAATATGGATCTGGCACCATATACACAATACACTTTAAAGCATGTAAAAGGAATCCTTTACTTTAAAAACAAATACTTATGTAAAGTTATAAACACAACTGACCTCAAACAATATACCACCAGAATACAAAGAAACACGTTCTACAAGTGCCTTACCCTGATGATACAAAGAAACAGACACATAGAGATTCTGGCAGTGTGCTGATCAGGCGTTTAGCAAACAAGGCAGTCTGTTCATTGAGGAATCCATAGCTGCATGTTAGTTTTGCCATCTGTTCCTGACCAACACCCACCACATGTGGATGGCAGTGGCCTACTGTAAAATGTAACAGCCAAGGAAACAAAAAACATGAAAGGATTATTTAAAAAACAATAATAATATAGTGATCATAAATGTAGAATGAAAATATGCAAAGTTTCATATAAAAATGAGATCTACTCTACAACATATTTACATTTAATCCTTTCTATTCGCTGGAGTCAGTTTGTTTGAAAAGTATGTGAATATGGCAATCTGTAAAAATGGAAATGATGATCATATGGGGGACAGGGAAAAGTAGGGGGGGGGGGGTGTTGGTTTATAGTTTCCTTCTGGACTACAACTATGCTAATCAAAACTATTGTTATCAAACCTTTATGTTAAGCGCAAAACAGGTATAGTTTTTAATGAATGGTTGCACTGAGAGAGACAGATAGAGGCAGGCAGACATACAGAGAGAGAGAGAAAGAGAGAGTGACAGAGGCAGAGAGAGAGAGAAAAAAAAAAGAGAGTGACAGATAAAGAGAAAAAAATAGAGAGAATTAGAAAGTAGGAGAAAGAATGAGAGAAGGGACGAGAACTAGAGATGCAGAGATAAACAGAGAGATGGAAATCAGAAGGACACAGACAGACAAAGAAGTGGATGAGAAATAGAGAGAAAAACAGAGAGAGAGAGAGAGAGAAGGTGGGAGAGGGAGAGAGAGAGTGAATGTAAAAGAGAGAATGAGATGAAGAATAGTGTGGTGATTTCAATCAAAGGCATGGGAGAAAGATCCCCATTGAGACAGATTTATAAAAAATGGACTTGGATGCACAGTTTGGCCCAGCCTAAACTTGATGCCAGGAAATGTTCTAGAAAGTAAAGGCGACTGACATGACACTGACCTCATCACCCATCCTGTGTCGAATATGGGGCTAACAACACATGCCCAATACAACTCAAGGCATGTAAAGAGGGTTCTTTACTTTATCTAAACAAATACAACAAATCAGAAACAGATGAATGAAGT
>JACEFZ010010217.1:0-34608 GCA_014155875.1 Cepaea nemoralis | reverse complement strand
AGGTTTTTTTTGGGGAAAAAAAAAAACCCCCCCCCCCCCTTTTTTTTTCCCCCCCCAAAAAAAAAAAAAAAAAAGGGGGGAAAAGGGAAAAGGGGTTTTAAAACCCCCCCAAAAGGGGGAAAAAAAAGGAAAAAAAAAATTTTTTTAAAAGGAAAAAAAAAGGGAAAAAGGGGGGGAAAAAAGGGAAAAAAAAAGGGGGGAAAAAAAAAAAAGGGGGGAAAAAAAAAAAGGGGGGGGAAAAAAAAAAAAAAAAACCGGGGGGGAAAAAATTGGGGGGGGAAAAAAAAAGGCCCAAAAAATTTAAAAAGGGCCCCCCCTTTTTTTAAAAAAGGGGGAAAACGGGTTTTAAAAGGGGTTTTTTTCCCGGGGCCAAAAATTTTTAAAAACGGAAAAAGGGGGGAAAAAATTTTTTTTTTTTTCGGGGAAAAAGGGCCCTTTTTTTTTTTTTTCCCCCCAAAAATAAAAGGGGAAATAGAAAAAAAAAAGGGGGGGGGGATCCTTTTTTGGGGTTTTTTTTAAAAAAAAAAGGGGGGGGAAAAAAAGAAAAAAAAAAAAAAAAAAAAAAGGTTTTAAAAAAAAAAAATTTAAAAATTTTTTTAAAAAAAAAAAATTTGGGGGGGGAAAAAAAAAACCCGGGGGGGGGGAAAAAAAAAAAATACTGACCAATAAACAATGCCACTTGCAATGAGAAAAAGAGAGTTGAAGTGCTGCATAGAACCTATACTTTTTGTATTGATGTGAAATGTGGACAATGAGCAGACAAGCTTAAAAACATCTAACAGCTGTGGAGACGTGGTTTCTGAATCAAAAATGTAAAGAATATCACGGCAGACAGACAAACCAAATAACAAATCCTACAAGAAGCAGATGAATATCATAAACTTACTCGAGAAATTAGACTTGGACGGTCAACATTTTTTTGGGCGCTTTATGAGAAGAAATAAACTAGAGAACATTGGTGACAACTGCAAGATTACGGGGGAAAAGAACAAATGGAAGGCAAAGACGTAAATATCTTGGTGGCTTGGCCATGTGGCATGGTCGAGACAAGAACACGGAACTGATCCACGACTCAGTTAATCGTGCAAGATGGCGAAACATGGCCACTCACGCTTATTGGCATTGCACATGATGATGATGCCTGTTTATATACATGTGGTTATTTGTATACATTTTCTGTGGTGGGCAGCGAGCTGCATGTAGGTAGCACATCAGTCTACACACTTGAACTACAAGAAGATTACAGGCCCCTCCGCTAGCGCAAAAGCTCAGAAACCAACTGGACGAACGATGCAGTGGTTGACAAGTAAAGGGCTTTTTCATACGTCTCAATGGACATTGGGGGAACGATGCTAGACCCATAATTTAATTGACCAGTGGGCACTCGGTGAGTCAGCGGTTAGTGTCACGTTGTCTGCCTTTACTTTCCAAGACATTTCTTGTCGGACTTGCTCAATGAGCACGACCTGCAAGAACAAAACGAAGACCGTTAAGTGATTATAGAAATTAGGCGTAGACATAAGGATTCTTTGGTCAAGTTATGAGAAGAAGAAAACGGAGAACTTTGTGAAAATTGGCAAGATTGAGGGGAAACGAACAAAAGGAGGCAGAGAGACAAATATCTCGATGGCTTGGCCATATGGCAAAATGGAGACAAGACCACGGAACTAATGCACGACTCTGATAATCGTGTGAGATGGCGAGACATGACCGACCACATTTATAGGCATGGCACATGATGATGCTAGGTTTAAGGCTGAGTCGATCCGGGAGCCCAGGTTAATTTTAACAACCCGAGGCCGCAAACGAAGCAGCGGAAGACATAACACACAGGGAAATGTTACTTAGAGACAGAGATGGATGATGTGCCGGGGACATGGGCTTAGTAGATAGCCGCCAGGAGGACTTCTGACAGTACTTGTTTGAGAGCCTATGCTTCAATTAAGAAGGGGGCGAGCGGGAGGAAGGCGGGGGTGTGCGAAAGAAGAAGCAGAAGAAGAAGAAGAAGAAGAAGAAGAAGAAGAAGAAGAAGAAGAAGAAGAAGAAGAAGAAGAAGAAGAAGAAGAAGAAGACGAAGAAGAAGAAGAATCATGATGCTGTTTGTGATCAAGAAACATACTGTGCTTTAGAAGTGGAAATATTAGGTTTGACATCTATTAGGTTATGTTGGACCCGTAGTATTCACGACTCCAAACTGGAACCCTAACGACTCACGAACAGGGTTATATGTTAATCATTGCGATGATGATGATTATCATCATAAGTCAGCGACGACCCCCAGGAATATCCGAAAAATTGCACTCGTGAACAAAACAACTTAGCCCGGAATCGAACCGTCAACCTTCTGAGGGTCAGACATGTGGTGTAACGACCTTGCCACGCAGATTAACTTTTTCAATGGTCAAAATAGCAAGTGAAAAATAAATGACTTAGCTTGAATCATAGAAAGGCCAGAAGTCATGACGATATCAAAGAAACAGATGGAGTTATGTTTATGCAAGTGCAGAAATTCAGATGTCTAGGCAACTGGATAATGTCAGATGGAAGATGCATTACTGCGATAAAGAAAAGAATAGGACAAGCACAAACTGCACTCTGTCAAATGAAGAACGTTTTGTGTAATAAGTCCTTGTTCTTAAACGTAAGAAAAAGATTTCTTGCATGTTACATAGAACCAATTTTAATATACGGCTGCAAATACTAGACAATTAGTAAACAGGCGAAAAAATCCCTAGAAGGCTTTGAAGATGTGGTTTTATAGAAGTATGCTGAAAATTACTTAGACAGTCAAAATGAGCAATCTGGACATTTTGAGGGAATCTGAGTCCCCCCCCCCCCCCCCCCCCCCCCCCCCAAAAAAAAAAACAAAAAAAAAAACAAACAAACAAACAAATAAAAATGAAAATAAAAATAAATAATAAAAAAAAATAAAAAATAAAAATAAAATAACAATAAAAATAAAATAAAAACCTTATCACAAATCAGAAATAAGTTGTCATCTGATTTTGGCCAGATTATGAGAAGACAAATTCTAGACCATGTTGTGACAACCGGAAAGATTTGTGGAAGGAAAGATAGAGGAAGACGGTGTGAGGGAATTCTTGAGAGTCTAGTGTCATGGAACGGAAGGGAGTCAACACACGAACTGATCCATGACGTCTCGATTTGTGGAGAAGCGTGATCGCCCACGGGAAAGTATTGGATGATGATAATGATGATGATGATGATGATGATGATGATGATGATGATGATGATGATGATGATGATGATGAAAAAGCAAGTGTACATATCTAAATAGTATCCTCTTCTTGTTTTTTTCTATATTTTCCATCATGGTATTTTCTCTCGCATTTCTCTATCTCATCGAAGGCCAGGTTTCAGTGTTCTTGTACTTATAAAGCCTTCTAATGATTAATTTTAATACAATTTTGCTTGCGTGAATTATTCAGGTAATCGTTCTGTCATTGATATCAACTTCTTGTCGCCCTTCTGTATATTAGGATAAATATTGTTCTCATCAATTTCTTTGCCCATATTCCTGTCTCTCGTATCTTGTAGATAACACATAATTTATTCTCTCACGTTGTCCCAGTTTTAATAAACTCTGACGCGCAGTTATCCCATCTCAGTGATTTCCCCCTTTCCTAAGATTATTTATTTCTCATTAGAATTTGGCTAGAGGTCTCTCTCTCTCTCTCTCTCTCTCTCTCTCTCTCTCTCTCTCTCTCTGTCTCTCTGTCTCTCTCTGTCTCTCTGTCTCTCTCTGTCTCTCTGTCTCTCTCTCTCTCTCTCTCTCTCTCTCTCTCTCTCTCTCTCTCTCTCTCTCTTTCTCTCGAACTTCCGACGCAGACCACCTTGCATTGGTTTCCCATACAGAAGTTTTGAGTGCCGGCTGTTTATAAATCAATGTTAAGCTACTGAAGGTAAACTGGCAAAGATTAATTAATTATATATTAATTAAATAATTAATTCAGAACTACTCCCGTCCTGGCGATGTGATTATCTATAACTAAAGTTCCGTGTTAAGAGGAAAAAACAGTTTCTTGGGGATTATAGCAAAAGCTGTAGTTGAGAATGGAAGTGACGGCGATTACTGCAGCTGTCCTTTAGTTGGAGATCAAACTGTATATGCGTGTTGTAACTGTGACTGATTCACAATGATTGCTGACAAGGGTGGAGAATGGCATTCTTCTTGCTGTATGGTAATCATCAATTCAGAGGTCGCGGGTTGTGAGCATTCGCTGGATCTTTTCCCCATGACACACTGGTGTGGTTGGACACGAATAGGCGGATAGATTAGCTGGTGCTGCATCATTGAGGGGTGATTTATACATAATAAGGCAGATTTAGTGAAGATCCTCTAGGAACACGTGAATAATGCAGAAGAACAGATAGACTATCATGATCTAGAGATAAATGGAGAGAGAGAGAGGGGGGGGGGGGAGGTCAGAGGGTCTGGTCGAACGTCATCACTCAGAGGTAAAACAAAACGGGCATATAATCAGATTGCAATGGGCATCATTAGTATTCGAACTCTCCGCTGGCTGTTGAAGATGACGACTGAGTGTTTATGGAAATGACCCGAGTGCAAATGATGTCGGCTCTTGACTCAACTCAATTGGCCAAGAAATCACAAACAGCAAAAAATGATGGGGTTGCCTCGACGTTCTATAAAGGAAATACAACTAACATCTCTTCTTGGACTGTCATCAAAATTTCTAACCGGCACTTCGCTTCAGGGAGCCCCGATGGTGGAGTGGCTAGACCCTCGCCTACCGGGACGATTGTCATGGGTTTGATCATCACCAGGGCGGTTTCGAATTTTAAGAATGAACCTGGGCTCCCACATCGACCAAATCTATACTTGTACCAGGACATGTCACAGGAAATAAAGACAGCCGGAGCAGTATCGACCACATCACCAACTGAGTGCCGTGTCGTCTATACAACAGATGACTCTAGCTCCATATAACCTTACGCCTTGAGCATGTAACATGAATCTTTACCTTTTATTGTTTTACCATTTACCCTTAAAAGACGAATATCTATTGCTATTCAAAGACTAAAACAACTGAATAAATTGTGGAGAGGGACAGATAGAACTACAAAAAATTAGATTTTTAAGAGCATGCATCATTTCCATTGCAATATACGCCTGTGAGACCTGGACACTTACTAAACAAGCTGAACAGCGCATAAATGCCTTTGAATATAAATGTTATAGACGAGTTCTAAGAATATCTTAGGTACAGAAAAGAACAAATGCATCCATACTTCAAGAGCTGAATACTGAAGAAGGTTGGCTATTAAAGACAATAAAACAAACAAAAAGTTGAAATATTTTGGTCACTTGAAACGTCACGAAAATTTTGAGAAAACAATAATGAAGGGGTATGTGCCTGGGAAGAGAGGAAGGGTAAGGCCAAAGAGAAGATGGGTGTAAGATGTGGCGGATGATCTCCAGATGGGTGTACCGGACGCGGGACATCTTGCTTATGATCAAGAGGTTTTCCGGAATTTGGTTATTTGAGCGAGGTTCTGCAAGGGACATGCTACTGAACGAATGAATATATGAATGTGCCATTAAGCCTTCAGCATGTAAAATGAATATCTACCTATATTTTATTTTAACCATAAGCCCTTACCCGTTTAATGTAAAATTAATCTTTACCTATTTTCTTTTTAACCATATGCCTTACGCCTTTAGCATGTAAAAGAAATCTTTATTTTTTTTAACCACATGCCCAATGTTTTGGCATTTACAGCATAGTGTCAGTAGGAAGATTGTATTGTAGAGTGTTTTCTAGTACTTATTGATATGCGTTTGTTCTTTAGTATTAGTGCCATTTGTCCAATGAGCTGGTTTACGTCATTGCATCTATGTTCGACCTCGTCTTCTGATTTGCCTATTTGTTACTTTATTGTATTCTAATGAAAACATGACAATCAATATTTGATCACAGTAGAATAGATACATGTGTTCAATCCTCGTGTTAATAAAGTGTGGTTTGTGAGTGATCAAGCTACGAAATCATTAAATGAATAGTGTTAGAAAGATTAATTTTACAATGGATTATTTTCACAGGAACTAGTTGATTGATAATACAGGGTGCTTTGTAAAGTCTCACAACACTTTTTATGTAGAACACATTTGAAAAACATTATTTTTTCCGTATATAACACCATTCTGGGAGTACAAAAAATTACTCCTACAGACGACATCCATTCGCTGCTTATTGCTTCACTATGGTCTGTGAAGCATATGGTTTGATGACATCATGTACTTCCTTTGTCAAATTTCTTCTACATACAAAGTGTAGTGAGACTTTACAAACACCCAGCATAAGTCAGTGGAAAAATTACAGGCGAGTAAAAGCTAGTGGATAACACAGGAAAATGAACTTGCAACAAACGACAGTTGCTGTGTAAGATAGCAGCGTTCAAGACATCGTGGTATGAAGACACATCTTTTATGTGGCAACACAGATGAAAGAGAGACGAAACGAAGGACTGGCTTACTGGCCTAGCGATAGACAGACAGAAATGCGACAATTCAGACAGGCAGCAGTACGTCAGACATACGAACAGACAAAACAAAAACCGAAAAGATTAAAGGATAGACAGAGAGATTTACAGGCACATTATAAAGAAAATCCAACAGACAGGATAATTTGCAGAAAAACGAGCAGAAAGCTGATAGACAGCCCAGATAAAGAGCAGACAGATAGACTGACATTCAAATACAGGTATGTACAATAACACTAATGAAGAGACAGACAGTAGAGTGGGCGGGGAGACAGGCACAAAAACAAGACAAATGAGGCACAAGTGCAGGCATGCATATAAAGAGACAGACAGACGGGCGAACAGACAGACGAATAGATAACAATAAACACTTCCGAAAACGGGTGGAGGAAGACATAAGGGTGGTCGGAAGGACAGAGAGACACATAGACATACAGACAAACAGATAGACCGAAGGCAGGCAGGAAGATCGATAGATAGAACAATTGAACTTTATTTTCAGACGGTTAAGAACTGGGCAGGCAGGCCCGTTGAAATTCTGTCTTTCTCCTCTCTCTGCTCTCATACATTATGAAACTAATCTTAGACATCATCATTATCATCAAGTGCACGCCGACTGGTGTAGGCGTTCATGACTCTCCACAGATCTCGGTCTTTGGTTTTCTGGATATTCCACCATGCCACCGTCTCAATCCATCCAGCATCATTTCTCTTGGTCTGCCTCTGCCTCTCTTCCCCTCGATCTTTCCAGTTGTCACGATGTTCTCCAGCGCCTCTCTTCTCACCACATGACCAAGAAAAGCTGTTTGTCTCTTTCTTATTGTTGTATATAATGTAATCTTAGACACCGACAAAAACAGAAACAATATGCATTATAAACGCATGGACAATGTGCAATAATGCTGACTCACTAAACCATATTTTTGACATGGCAATTATAAGTAGCTAAGGCAGATGTAACGTACCACAGTTAGGGGATTGTTTTTGTTTTAAAATAATACTTGTCCTTTGATATAGTTTATTTTTTTTTTGTTACAGACGGACAGGAACAGACAGAGCTACAGACAGACAGACATACAGACAGACAGGCAGACAAGTAGACAAACAGACAGACACACAGATAGACAGAAAGATACAATAATGATGTAATTATTTCTTTTATTAATCATAATTCTAATCTCACATAATAATAAAGAGAAATTACTCACCAGATTAATCGTCTCTGTTTTTATCGTATCCTCTAGTGTTTCCCTGCTGATATCATCATTGTTTCACAAACTGGCTGTGTGTATTTCCCAGGTGAAGTTCTTGTTTGTAGTCTATGTAGCAGTCACGCAACAATCTGTAGGTCTTTCTTTCTTGATTCATGCCACTTGTATTCGTTCTTATCTATTCAAGTCATATACTGCCTCGCGTGAAATCCAGATTTTTACACTTGAATAAGTATAATCGACAACTATAAAAGTAACAGTTGAGTTTGTCCGATAGAACAACGATTGCTATCAATGTCAATTGATTCCTTATCAACATCAGGAATAGTTAGAATGACTGGTCATAAGGAAGATGAGATGCTTCAGAAATGCTGTGGAGTGTACAGAAGTAACAGAATGCTAAATTGACATCACACATGTACTAGACTTAACAGCATGCATTGCCGTATGTTAGCTGAGTTTAGTTCAGTCAAGAACCGGCATCACTGCACTCGGGGTATTCCCATAAGAAGTCAGTTATCACCTTCAACAACCAGCGTAGAGTTCCAATATTAATGGTGACCGTTGCAACCTGATTATATGTCTACCTTGTTATAACCCTGAGTGACAACTGTCGACCAGATCCTCTGATCACCCATTGCTGCCGCATTCTCTCTAGACCATGGTAGTATATCTGTTCTTCTGTATTATTCACGTGCTCCCAGAAGGCTTTCATCAAATCTGTCTTAACATGCATCAAATCACCCCTTAATGATGCAGTACTAGCCAATCTGTTTGCCTGTTCATTTCCAACCACGCCAGAGTGTCGTGGAGAAACGATCCAGTGAATCGATGCAAGCCGTTCAGCACGAAGCATGCAAGTCTTTACCTTTGCCAGCATGCTTTGTGAATCCGTTACAATCACAACATGTGTATACAGTTTGTTCTCCAACCAGTGGAAAGCTGCAGTAAACGCATCCACCTCCATTCTCAGATTTGAAGTTTTTGTGTCATATGCCACGCTCTCCTTTACTAGACATCAACCAATATCTTTTGCTATGAATTCCCAGGGCATGTTCGTATGTTATAGTATAATAAGTCTTGCAAAGAATAGTAACATTTATCATGCATATCGTAAGAAGCTACTAAGGGTTGTTGGCATGAGACTGAAAGTCTTATCCTGTATGTAAAAGGAAATGTTACTTGCATATCCTTTTCAGGACGTTGTAGCCAACCCCAGCATTTGATAGCTGTTTGTGATTTCCTGTCGTTCGCTAGTTTTCCATTGCTTTTAGAACAGCTTGCATATTGTATGAAAACCAGTGCTATGCTGTCTCCTGCCAAATCACTCGCAGCTATGTTTCGAACGCGGTACGCTGGATTAAGAATAGCGCCCGGAACTCCTTCAGCATAGCGGCAGCTATGGATGTATGTAACTTAGCAACAACGCCAAGACAGTAATGAGCAACAACGCCCAGACAGTAATGAGCAACAACGATCAGACAGCAATGAACAACAACGCCAAGATAGCAATGAGCAACAACGCCCAGACAGTAATGAGCAACAACGCCCAGACAGTAATGAGCAACAACGCCCAGACAGCAATGAACAACAACGCCCAGACAGCAATGAGCAACAACGCCCAGACAGCAATGAGCAACAGCGCTCACACAGCAATGAGCAACAGCGCTCACACAGCAATGAGCAACAGCGCTCACACAGCAATGAGCAACAGCGCTCACACAGCAATGAGCAACAGCGCTCACACAGCAATGAGCAACAGCGCTCACACAGCAATGAGCAACAGCGCTCACACAGCAATGAGCAACAACGTCCAGACAACAATGAGCAACAGCGCTCACACAGCAATGAGCAACAGCGCTCACACAGCAATGAGCAACAGCGCTCACACAGCAATGAGCAACAGCGCTCACACAGCAATGAGCAACAGCGCTCACACAGCAATGAGCAACAGCCCTCACACAGCAATGAGCAACAACGCCCAGACAGAAATGAGCAACAACGCCCCAGACAGCAATGAGCAACAACGCCCAGTCAGCAATGAAACAACAACGCCCAGACAGCAATGAGCAACAACGCCCAGACAGCAATGAGCAACAACGCCCAGACAGCAATGAGCAACAACGCCCAGACAGCGATGAGCAACAACGCCCAGACAGCAATGATCAACAGTGCTCACACAGCAATAAGCAACAGCGCTCACACAGCAATGAGCAACAACGCTCACACAGCAATGAGCAACAGCGCTCACACAGCAATGAGCAACAGCGCTCACACAGCAATGAGCAACAGCGCTCACACAGCAATGAGCAACAACGCCCAGACAGCAATGAGCGACAACGCCCAGACAGCGATGAGCAACACCGCCAAGACAGCAATGAGCAACCACGCCCAGACAGCAATGAGCAACAACGCCCGGACAGCAATGAACAACAACGCCCAGACAACAATGAGTAACAACGCCCAGACGGCAATGAGCAACAGCGCTCACACAACAATGAGCAACAGCGCTCACACAGCAATGAGCAACAGCGCTCACACAGCAACGAGCAACAACGCCCAGACAGCAATGAGCAACAGCGCTCACACAGCAATGAGCAACAACGCCCAGACAGCAATGAGCAACAATGCTCAGACAGCAATGAGCAAGTCTATAATGGCCTTGTCGTCCTTTGGGTGATGGTCTTTGCTTCTGTGAGCAATGAAAGGTAGCATAAACAGCAGCAGAATACATACGCACACGCATATATACACGCACACATGCACACACACACACACACACACACACACACACACACACATGTGAGGGGATTCCGTGGCGAAGTAATTAAGCTGGTTGCCTTGCTCTCTGAAGTTTGTGGGTTCGATCATACCACGAGTGATATTTTTATGGAGACAGTCGGGGGTCATTGCTGAGGCTACTGAGTTCATGTTTGTGCGATGGTCTCGACAAGCGGCTTGCCATTCTTTAGAGAACGAACAAATGAGAGAGAGAGAGAGAGAGAGAGAGAGAGAGAGAGAGAGAGAGAGAGAGAGAGAGAGAGAGAGAGAAAGATAGGGAGTGAGAGAGGGTGATAGAGTGAGAAAGAGAGTGAGAGAGAGCTAGAGGGAGAGAGTGAGAGAGAGAGATAGAGAGAGAGAGAGAGAGAGAGAGAGAGAGAGAGAGAGATAGGGAGTGAGAGAGGGTGAGAGAGTGAGAAAGAGAGTGAGAGAGAGCTAGATGGAGATAATTCAAATCAACTTAAATCAACTTTATTTTAAAAGAGTCACAAATTGAGCACGCAGACCCGTCTTACATTCGGCCCTTCCAATCACTCATCTTTCGTTAATCAAGAGCATTATACATTCACATAGGAAGAAAAAAAAACATTGTGAAATGAATGTTGTAAACAGAAACAAGACAAATTACCATGTTATGAGGCCCATCTCCCACCTACCCACACATCACCCCACCCACACACACACCCCCACCTACCCACACACACACACAGGGACACATACATACCCCAAACCGACCCATCCCCCTCCCGCACATACCCCACGCACACACACTGTCCTCACCTGTTCCCCCAACCCAAATACAGTCGCCACCCACACAAACATCCCTCACCAACCCACACATCCCGCGCACACCCACATACACATCTTAACCCACACACCCATCCTCCACCCACACATCCTCTCCCCACCCACACCTCCAACCACCCATCCCCCAACCACACCTCCATCGACCACATATTCCCCACCCACGCACACACATCCCCCACCAACCCACACATCGCACATCCACTCACACATCCCCAAACCATACACACACATCCCCACCAACTGACATCTCCCTACCCATACACACACACACATATCTCCCTAACCACCTATACATCCCCAATCCACTCACACACACACCCCACCACCCACACATACATCCTCCACCCACCCACACATGCCCTAACCCACATCCCCCACCACACACATCCCCCACCCGCACATCACACACATCCCCTACCACACAATATTCCCAACCCACGCACCACACACACATATCCCTCACCCACACATCCCACACCCACATACCACCACACATCCCCCACCTACACACCACACACATATCCCCCACCCACATACCACACAATATCCCCACCCACACCCACACAGATACCCTCACCCACCCACCCGCACATACCCCCATCCACACACACATCCCCACCCACACAGCACACACATATCCCCAACCAATGCACCACACACCTCTCCCCACCTACACACTTTCCCCACTCATCCACCAACACACACTCACTCACACATCCTCCCTACGCACCGAGACACCCCACCCACCCCCAAACAAACATCTCTCGATCACACATACCCCCACCCACACACATCCTCCACCCACTCACGCATCCCGCCCCGACACATACACATCCCTCACCCACCTACACATCCCTAAGCCACTCAAACACCCCACCCACACATTCCCCATCCACGCACACATCCTCCACCCACACACCCCCACCACCCACACATGCTTCCTCCAACCATCACACATTTCCTACTCACCCACACATATCCCCCACCTATACACACATCCCCGCACCCATCACACACATCCCCCCACCCATCACACACATCCCCCACCCACACACCACACTACTATCCCCCACCCACCACAACATATCCTCCACCCACCCACCAGCACACATACCCCTACCACACACCACATACAATCCCAAATCCACACACCATACACTTCTCCACACCCGCCCTTAAATCCCCAATCCACCCACACACATCCCCTACCCACACAACCCCGTCACCTACACATACATCCCCCAAACCATCCACACATCTCCACCCACCCACACATATCCCCCACTATACAGAAAAATACAGAGTGAGTGAGAGAGAGAGAGTGTGTGTGGGGCAGAGAGGGTGAGAGAGAGACAAAGTGAGAGAGTGAGAGAGAGAGGGTTAGAGAGAGAGAGAGAGAGAGAGAGTGTGTGGGGCAGAGAGGGAGAGAGAGAGACAAAGTGAGAGAGTGAGAGAGAGAGGGTTAGAGAGAGAGTGTGTGTGGGGCAGAGAGGGTGAGAGAGAGACAAAGTGAGAGAGTGAGGAAGAGAGGGTTAGAGAGAGAGAGAGACAACGTGAGAGAGTGAGAGTTAGAGACCTAGCTAGATGGAGTAAACCTCAGTGCTGTGAAGTTGACTCTATGACCTTAGCACCTTAGTGTGTGTGTGCGTGCGCGTGTGTGTGTGTGGGGGGGGGGGGGGGGGGGGAGGGGGTGTTTGTGGATGTTACATAGTTTCACACGCTGTAATCACATACACAAATCCAGGTCACTCGAGCTTCACATAATTTCTCCCTAATCGACAAAGGTAGGTCACATATTTCCCACACAATTTTTCCCTAATAGAAAAATCTAGAACACATTATTTTCACACCATTAGCACTAACCGACACATCTAGGTCATGTGCATTTACAGTTTCCCCTAGTTCGAAAATCACAATCACGCTACTTCAAACATGTCTGTTGCAATCCTACTATACTTGTCTAAATTGTCATCTTCTACTTTAGGTACCTGATATTGAACGTGATAGAAATATCAATCGGGAAACAATTTTAGGTCACTAAAACATCCCATAAACAAATTAGCAATGTAAAGATTTATCTAATTGTCAATACAATGTATACATTTATCTAATTACTTTAGTTTATGTTCTATGATTTCTGCAGTGTGTAACTGACAAGATGCAGCGAAATACGTCCGCCAATAAATCGTGCAGTCTATTGTTTGTATCTTCGTTATTCAACAGTGGAAGATAAACTCTATGGACCGCTGAATGAACTAAAAAAGACTGTTAGATTCATACAAGAGACGACATTGCAGTTGTAGACATGTTTCAAGCGAACGAAAGAAGAAGCAGAAGAAGAATTCAAATTAATTACGGGAAAACATTGTTTTGAAATTCGCAATGTACTGGGTGGCGTTCATAGAAATAGAAGAAGAGATTAGAGATTAGATGACACACTAGACAAGAGGTGTCTAGTTGGTCATGCGTCTAATTGTACTTGTTACTGCAGCGAGGCGCTTGCGTCATTTGAAGGTGGCTGGTTCGAATACCTGACGATAACTTAGTTATTCTACTGATCATCATCATTGCATGAAGCCGGGTCCCTTGGGTTCCAGGGTCTGGCCATCACTTGCCACCTGCTCGTGGTGGCGAGATCTCGGAGGTTTGACACTGAGCCGCCAGCGTCTGCAGCCTACCTTGTGCCAGACGTATTGGTTACCCATTCCTCTGGAATACACGTGGCAAGGCCGAGAGAGGGAACATGTCGTTTGGACACCACATGTTTCTCTGAAGCTCTGCCCAGGCATTGTGATGGAATATTGGCCACATTCCAACTCACATACTTTGGTCTGTTAAGACTGCAAGGTGCCTCTCACTCATCATTGCATATCGAACCATTCCGTCCATAAGTGCTCGGATTCCCTCCTCAGCAAATCCCGCAGCGTATAGCGGCTCACGACACCCGTTCTGAGTTCGTTCATTAACCTTCTTTGGCTTCCTGCATAGTGTTCTTGTTTGGCTACACCTATTTCAACCTGCTGTTCTCGAAGTCTGACTATGGTTGTAGATTCAGTCATCACTTGGTTCTCGCAAACGACTTACTTCTCGTAGATTAGAGCATTTAGTATGTCAGCCTGGTCCATGCCTTGTCCACCCTACACGGTAGCCTTACCCGCATACCTGTCAGCCCGCTCATTTCCTTGGACACCCGCATGCCCTGGTACGAAAATGAAACTAATCTTTGCTAGCAGTGACCGCCCCAGAGACACCAACCATTGTCCTCGGATCCAACCCATCTCTGTCTTCGTGAGTATACTCATTCAGTCACTAAAGAAGCGTGCCCGAGTGAAGGTAATTGTAGCTTTCAATGCTCATGTTGTCTAGTGCGTCCTCAGTCGGTCTCCCTGGCGAAGGTGTTACCGATTTTATCCGTAATCCCTTATATCCACGCGGGGAACACAGCTGCGCGAGATTTGTTTGCTGATCGCGTCGCGTTGGTTACTTACGAAGGTATATGAGCCGGTCGCTCAGAAAGCAATGACAAACTACTGAGCGTAATCTTGCCAAGAACCCCAACAGCAGCTGAAAAATGCTGGTGTTCACCGCAACGTCCTGTAAGGTATATGCAACTTTTAAACAAAAATGTGCGTCCTCTAGCGTCATTTGACGGTGGCGGGTTCGAATCCCGGTAGATAACTGTAGCTTTTAATGTTTATGTTGTCTAGTGTGTCTTCTAGTGGGCGCGTTGGCGTAGTTGCTGAGTTGCTCTGGTCATGTCATGAGCATGGTCGGGTGCGGGTTTGAACCCTGGGCTCGTCGTCCGCGAAAGTGAGAAGAAAATTGACCACCTATTCCTCCGTGCATTCAGACCCACAAAATGTGATGATACTACCACATCACAAATCCATAGCAGGGAACTAAAAAAAAATGTTTGCATATCCTTTATAGGACATCGCTGTCAACATCAGCATCTTTCAGCTGATTGTTGATATCTTGGCAAGCTCAGTAGTTTGCCATTGCTTTCTGAGCGGCCGGCTTACATACCCCGTAAGTTACCGACGCGATTCGAACCACAGCTGATTCTCACCGTCGTCACGTTACTTACGAGAGTATACGAGATTACGGAGAAAAGTCGCTAACCTCTAGGCCAGGAAGCCGGCAGCAGGGAACTGCATGGGGTAAATTAATTAAATTAATAATAAACTGATTCAGTGCTAAACAGAAAATAGATTTGGACCAAACATGATACACAATCAAATGAACAAATATTACAATGGGAATTTCCGTTCACTGAGCTTGGAAATTGTGGAGTATTCCACGAAACAAAACAATAACACGATTACCCTAGTATGGCGATATATCGTCCTTCTGTCCAAATAGGAAGTCACATTTGGCGATATATTATCCATCGACACTGAATCTGTTACGTGTGTCCTCTACTCACTATTTCTTTCTTTTAATTATACCAGCGCCATGGACTATTTTGTGAATTTGTTTAACGAACAGACATACTCGATCATGACTCTTTACTTCTCTCAGTCGTCTGGTATTTTCATGACATTGTTATTGATATTATTATTTACTTCCCAGCCGATTAAGCTTTCCACATGCATCTTTCTCTGTCTTCCTCTGCCACTATTGCCGATTATCTTCCTCATATAGGACTATTGTCTTTATTCGGCCTCTTATTTTGATATGTTCCATACATTTTAATTGTCTTTTCCTCATGGTTTTCATGTGTGATCTAGTATAAAGGTTGGGAGTCTCCGTGGCGAAGTGGTCAAGCCGTTTGACTCGGGCACCGAAGGTTGTGGTCTCGATTCCGGGCCGCGTCCTTAGGTTCACGAGTGCATTTTTTCGGAGACCTCTGTGGGTCGTCACTCGAGCTACAGAGTTCGTGCTTTGTGCGGCGCTTTCCGCCCCTCGGCAAGAGACTGGGCCATTTGGGATAAAATCCCGGTGCAACGAAGTCGACCCTGTAGACTTTTAAACGACTTTTTAAGTATAAAAGTAGTTAAAGGCCAAATGGTCGACTTCGTTGCACCGAGCTGTATCCCATATGGCTTGGTCAATTCCCGCAGGGCGCATGCCGAAAATGTCGCACAAAGCACGAACTCATAGCTCCAGCGACGACCTTCAAGAGTCTCCGAGAACATTGCTCTCTTGAACTGAATGACGGAGAACGAAATCGAACCCACAACTTACGGAGAGCTAGGCAGGCTGCGTGATCACATCGCCAAGGAGAATATGCGTGATCTAATTATACAAGATAGTTGCATGTCCTTCACAGGGCGGCTCTCAAGCACCATATTTTGTGGCAGTTAGTGGCAATATTAGTTCAATAGTTAGCCAGTGCTTTCTGAGGAACCGACGCGTCATATCAACGAAATCAACGCAAAGCGGTCTGCGTCCAAATCGTCTGTGGTTGTATGTCGAACCCTCGGCTGTATGTCAAAGCCTCGGCTGCATGTCGAACCCTCGACTGTATGTTGAACCCTCGGCTGTGTGTTGAACCCTCGACTGTGTGTCGAACCCTCGGCTGTGTGTTGAACCCTCGGCTGTGTGTCGAACCCTCGGCTGCAAGTCGGGGAATTACGAAGCGTAATGTCACTATCCCCAAAGCTACAACGCCGGTTTCTAATAACACACACAGCTCTCCGAATTCCAACAGTCCGGTTCTTGTCTGTTCAAGAAATTCTCGACATTCTTCTGAAAAACGTACATCTTCTCCCCATCCAGTTTCCTGACCAATTCTTTCCTCTCGGTGTACGACGGGTGTTGTGATCAAAATCAAGTTTGCCGCCTTAACTTTCCGGAAAATTTAATGGTTCCTTGTTTAGACTGGCTCTAGCTGAGAGCCAGATCACTGAACACATCCTCGACTCGATTGAAGTTCGAGCTCAGGACTTTTGGGCTGGCAAGCAAGTATGCTAGCCACGGCGCTACCTTTTTGGCCATACTATGGACAACTTAATATAATATGATGACTAAATATGATTTGTGTACATTGAGTAATGAAAAGGAAATACAAAACAAATTCAACATAGAAGTACAGAACAGATTTGAAATTTTGTCTGATCTAGAGATCCTATTCCAGGATGTGGATGATCAATGGGAAACGTTGAAGAATTCAATCAATGTGGCTGCAGAAACAACTATTCCAAAATTAAAGAAGGTGGGTAGCAAGAAATGGATGACTGAAGAAATTTTACACCTCATGGAAACAAGAAGACTCAACAAAAATAATTCTGTCAAATATGAAGAAATTCACAGACAAGTCAGAACATTATGTAAGGAGGCAAAAGAAGCATGGCTTGAGGAAAAGTGCTTAGAAATTGAAAGCCAACACAACAGTCAAAATACCAAATTAGTGCACAAAAGAATTCAGGAACTTACTAATAAAAGAACAAGTACATCATCAGGGTGTCTAAAAACTGAAGATGGCAAAATCATAATAGAAAAAGACCAGATTCTACAGGTATGGACAGATTATGTGAAACACCTTTATGATGATAACAGAGACGAACAGTATGATATTAGATTTAATAATGAAGGACCGCAAATTTTGGAGATGGAGGTTCGAAATGTTCTTAAGCATATGAAAGCTGGCAAGGCCCCCGGTGCAGATAACATCACAACAGAAATGATTAAAGCTTTAGAAGAATTTGGACTAGAGCAAGTCACCAGACTGCTGAACACATTATATGATACTGGAGATATACCTCCTGAATTATGTAACTCTATATTTATTGCAATCCCAAAGAAATCAGGAACCTTGGAATGTGATCAACATAGAACAATTAGTATAATGAGTCACATCACAAAGATTTTGCTAAGAATTATCATGCAAAGAATGAGGAAGAAGATACAACCTGAAATAGGGGAAGAACAATGCGGGTTTGTAGAAGGAAAGGGTACAATAAATGCTGTGTATATGCTGCGAACAGTTATTGAGCGTGCTATAGAAGTAAACAAGGATATACATCTTTGCTTTATTGACTATACAAAGGCTTTTGATAGCGTTAGACATGTCAGCATGGTGGATATGCTTGCAGATCTACAAATTGATGGGAAAGACATTAGACTTATAAAAAACATATATTGGAAACAGCAAGCTGCAATAAGGATTGATAATGAAGTGGGACAGTATCAGCCAATTAAGAGAGGTGTTAGACAGGGATGTGTGATGTCTCCAGATCATTTTTCCCTGTACAGTGAAAATATTTTCAGAAATGTAGAGGATATAAATGGAATCAGCATTGGAGGACGAAACATCAATAACATTAGATATGCAGATGATACAGTATTAATTGCAGACAATGCGCAGGACCTGCAACAATTAGTAGATGCGGTTGTTGTACACAGTGAGCAACTGGGGTTAGAATTAAATTGTAAAAAGACTCAGGTTATGGTCGTCAGTAGGAAGGAAGAAGTGCCACAATGTAATATACAAGTAAATGGAAATATTCTTCAACAAGTGAATCGGTACAATTATCTTGGAACAGTTATAACATCTGATGGGAGATGCCTTGAAGAGATTAGAACAAGAATCGCCATGGCGAAAGTAGCCTTTAGCAAGATGAAAAACATTCTGACCAATAAAAAGATGTCAATTGAAACGAGAAAAAGAGTGTTGAGGGGATACATAGAGCCTGTTCTTTTGTATGGATGTGAAACTTGGACAATGAGCAGTCAAGCTGAAAAGCATCTGATGGCTGCAGAAATGTGGTTTCTGAGGAAAATGCAAAGAATACCATGGACAGACAGAAAAACCAATGACCAAGTACTACAGGAGACAAATGAACATCGTAAACTGATAAGAGAAATTAGACGTAGACAGTCAAAATTTTTTGGACATGTTATGAGAAGAAATGGATTGGAGAACTTAGTGACAACTGGCAAGATCGAGGGGAACAGACCAAGAGGAAGACCGAGAGGAAAATACCTGGATGGCTTGGCCACATGGCATGGACGAGACAGGAACACTGAGCTGATCCACGACACTGGTGATCGAGTGAAATGACGAGTCATGACCGCCCACGCTTTCCGGCATGGCACATGATTGATTGATTGATGGACAACTTGTCAAGTCTGCATGTCTGTTATCAAGACAGAGGTTCACGTTCATTTTCCTACAATGGTAGCATGCTTTCCTGTTCATTTACCTCCAATGGCAGGATATCTTCCTGTTCATTTCAGTCCCACGACAGGTTGAATTCCAGTTCATTTCCCTACAATGGCAGGGTATTTTCCCGTTCATTTGCCTACATTGGCAGCATGTCTTCCTGTTCATGTTCTCTCAATGAAATTATTTCTTCCCGGATCAGTACAATTCGGGCATAGGGAGCAGGAGTGGCTGTGACATCGGACTGTCCAACCCAGTGGGTATCTCTTCCAATCGCCATGTCCCCAATTCACCTAAGTTTCCAGGTCAACACAGCCTAAAATAGGTACCACAAGCTGTTCTTGGAAATAAAGGTGACAATGTGATATTTGACCATATCACTCACCGAGTTATTCCCAGAGCACGCTGACCCAGGGCTGAGTGGTCTCGAGGTTTGGTGTCCGACTCGAGTGCTGGAGGTCCCGGGTTCAAGTCCTTGTGAAGGCCGGGATATCTTCACATGGACTTCAAGTAACAAAATTTCCCCTGGTTTCTGGGAAGTGAGATCGGACGCCTGTATGTATTCTTGAGCACGTAAAAAATCTTTTGGCAGTTGGAAATCGAAAAAGAGTATGCCTAACGGCGCTGCCCGGGCAAAATTTCGAGTTAAAATTCTACCCAAAGTATTTCAGGATCCTCGCCGGTGTCACGGAGTTCGGAGCTGAGATTCTCCGGACTCAGGCTTGAGTTAGGAGTAGAATAGAAGCACTTATGGGTTACACCCGTGTGCCATGATGTTGATCCGTTGACTAAACTAAACTAGCATGCTGAGCAGGATGAAGACGTTCATGCTTGGAGCAGAGTGGCCTCCTATAATTAAACAGGAAAAGTATCTTTAGATCTTTAACCAAGGACATGCTGGCGTGTTGTAAAACGAGCAGGCGGACAGATTGTCCGGATTTGCACCTGTAGGCGGGGTATTGGTGCACGATAAGGCTGATGTGGTTCGGGTCTTTTAGGATCTTTTGGAAGAACAGATACACCATCATAGCCTGGAAATAATTGTGCGGCAGGGAATGGCCAGCGGGTTTGGCCAACGATCGGTTCTCCGATGAAAAGCCAAACGAACGATTAATTAGATTTTATCCATCCATCCATCATGTGCCATGCCGGTAAGCGTGGGCGGTCATGTTCTGCCATCTCACTCGATCACCAGAGTCGTGGATCAGCTCCGTGTTTCTGTCTCGACCATGCCACAAGGCCAAGCCATCCAGGTACTTGCTTCTAGGTCTTCCCCTTGGTCTGTTCCCCTCGATCTTACCAGTTGTCACCAAATTCTCCAATCCATTTCTTCTCATAACATGCCCAAAAAATTTTGACTGTCTACGTCTAATTTCTCTAATCAATTTACGATCTTCATTTGTTTCTTGAAGGACTTGTTCATTGGTCTTTCTGTCTGTCCATGGTATTCTTTGCATTTTCCTCAGAAACCACATCTCTACAGCCATCAGATGTTTTTCAGCCTGACTGCTCATTGTCCACGCTTCACATCCATATAAAAGTACAGGTTCTATGTAGCACCTCAACACTCTTTTTCTCGTTTCAATTGACATCTTTTTATTGGTCAGTATGTTTTTCATCTTGCTAAAGGCTAATTTTGCCATGGCGATTCTTGTTCTAATCTCTTCAAGGCATCTCCCATCAGATGTTATTACTGTTCCGAGATAATTGTACCTGCTCACTTATCAGGTACCATTAATATTGGGTCTCTTTACTGGTTGTTGAAGATGATGACCCAGTGAATATGGGAATGTCTGCAGTGCTGTGAAGTCGGTTCTTGATTCAGCCCAACTCACTCAACTCAACCCAACGAGTGTCCAGTTGGTTGTTGATCCAACTCAACTCACTAAACTTAAGCCAAGGAGTGTCAATTTGTTTATAAAATATAGTCATAACCCCATCTGACCAATACACATGAAAGAACGAACAATGGTTTTGTACCTTTTTATGCAGAGAGCTAATCACGTGATTTCATTAAACAATGACCTATACTATGGAATGGTAAAATACAGCGTGATCATTTAAAATGTTAGTTGCATGTTCTTTTCCGGACGTCGCAATCAATCACAGTATTCCTTGGATCTGCTTTTGATCTACTAGGTAATTTGTACGTGCATTAGTTTGCCATTGCTTTCCAAACAGCTAATGCCCATACCATATAAATCAACGCAAGGCCGCCTGATACCAAATTATCTGCATCTGATTTCGAACCCTAGACTCCATATGTCAGGGAATCGTCAAACGTGCTCACTACCCCTAAGCCACTGCACCGGCTATGTAAGAGTATTCATCACCAAACCAAACAATTGTATCTGTGGTGTTCTCGCCAACTAAACAAATGTGTTCAAGGTATTCTCGTCAACCAAACAAATCTTTCCGTAGTGTTCCGGACAACCAAATAAATGTGTCTTTGGTGTTCTCGATAATCAAACAATTGTGTCTATGGTGTTCTGGCCAACCAAACAATTGAGTCTGTGGTGTTCTCTACAACCAAACAATTGTGTCCGTGATGTTCTCGCCAACCAAACAAATATGTCCGTGGTGTTTTCGACAAACATATATGTCCGCGGTGTTCTCGTCAACTAAACAAATATGTCCGTGGTGTTCCCGACAACCAAACAAATGTTTCCTTGTGTTCTCGTCATTCTTAATGTACATTTGTGTGATGTAGTCGTATCAGTTGATGTTTGTTGTTTGTGTGCTGGCGAAAACTTTAGCCGCAACGTTCATTTTGTCACTTATCATGTATTTTAATAAAGCTTACCAATTCTTCTTCTCTCATTCGCTGATTCACTCCTTGCATTTTATAGAACGTGCAATTTTCACCTGATCAGGTGATAACCTGCAGCTGTTGAAGGTGTTTATCTTGGGCGGATAATCTACACCTGAAGCGCCAAGCACGGTCAGGCATTTCCCCCACCCTCCCCCTCATTCACTAAAAGTTAGTGGCCTGTCCTGTACAGGACGTTGCAGTCAACACCAGCATTTTTGGCTGTTCGTGATCTCTTGGCAAATGTACGTTCAGTAATTTCCTATTGCTTTCTAAACGACCGGCACTCACACCTTTGTATAGAAAACCAACGCAAGGCGGCTGCTTCCAAATCGCCCTCAGTGGTGTTTCGACGCGGTATGCGGGATTACGAACTGCGTCCGTAACTCCTTAGCCACAGAGCCGGCAATGGCAAACTACTGAACATAAAATTAAGTAGAACATCATCTCAGTGTTGATCGCAACGTCCTGTAAAGAACATGCAACATTTGTTTAGTTTACCCAAAGGACATGCAATATTTGTTTAGTTTACCCAAAGGACATGCAACATTTGTTTAGTTTACCATTGACCGACGTTCTGGCTTAGGGGTAGTGAGACTCGCAGTTCCACAATAACCCGAGTCGAGAGTTGCAAATCAGCTGTGGGAAATTTTGCTGTTGATTTCGATGGTAAGAAGTGTCGGCCGTTCAGAGAGCGGCCTGCTGAAAGGATTGCACAGAAAATGAACTCCGTAGCTCCAGCGACGACCCCCAGGGGTCGCCTTGAAAATTGTACTCGTAAACCGAGTGACGACGTCAGGAACCGAACCCTTCGGGACGCAAGACAAGCGACTTAACCACTTCCCTACAGACCACCACCATCATCCCTTCCCAATATCCCCTGTTAGTGGTAGCTTGGCTACTATGACAGTGGTTTGGGTTCAGTCCCCGGCAGAAGAAAGGCTGCTTTATCGAACCATACATCTCTGGGGTCGACATAATCCATCCAGTATATTTCTGGGGTCGAAATAATCCAATCAGTACATCTCTGGGGTCGATAATATCCAAGCATACATCTCTGGGGTCTACAATATCCAACCATACATCTCTGGGGTCGACAATATCCAACCATTCATCTCTAGGGTCGAAAATATCCAACATACATCTCTGGGGTGGACAATATCCAACCATGCATCTACGGGGTCGACAATATCCAACCATACATCTCTGGGGTCGACAATATCCAACCATTCATCTCTAGGGTCGACAATATCCAACCATACATCTCTGGGGTGGACAATATCCAACCATGCATCTACGGGGTCGACAATATCCAACCATACATCTCTGGGGTCGACAATATCCAACCATACATCTCTAGGGAACAACGTTGCCTCATTTTTAATGAATACCAGACATTTTAATGAATTCTGTGTGTATTGTCTAGAAAGTAAACACGAAGAGGAAGGGAACTGTCCACCCAACATCGTGTGTTTTGTCCTAGAATAAGTGATGGCCAACTACCTGAAACCATAACCCTTGTAACTTCTATGGGATTACGTTTACTTCCTACTTTTAAACCGACAAACCTCGCCGTTTCGCAGAAATACATTCATTTCGACGTTAAAACACAAAATACAAGATAAGTTGCCACGTCACTGTATTTATATATTGTTAACATAACATTTACACTCTCATAATACCTTTGTAAACGTACGACATCCCTGCAGAAATACCCAGAAAATATATGATTACCATCCATTCACCACAAACACAGGAACAATTTTATATCAACATCGTAAGCAGTATTTCTGCTAACACTAACATTTCCTCCCGACATACAGTTCCACGGAAGGAAACGAATATACTTCAGAAAAACCCGTTTATAAATCTCGGATACACAACACGAAGCTACCGCACTCACCCTCGATTGCTACATCATCTATTTTCTACAGATTTGCAGGCATGAGCGCACGAAAGCAGAGTCCAACTTGGCCACGTAACTAGCACTGTTTGGTTTCCCCAGCGTTAGATGAGCCCCGCTTGCGTGAGAATACATTATCAACAATTTGAGTGCGTTAAATTGCTGCTGGTGGTGGTATGCCGTGTTGCCAGCCCTGTGTACTGTTTTATTACAGATTATGTTCGGTTCTGGTTTGTTTTTGTTTTTCTGAACATTGAAGCTGTCTACAGCCAGCCAGGACACTGTGTATTTGACATGTGTGTTGGAGAATGCTGACTTGTCAAGTTGTAATGCAGTGAACTTAATGGTTACGGCGTTTCGGAGAAGGTTCTAACTCATTTACCATGCAAACATACACTCAGAAACCACTCTCTCTCTCTCTCTCTCTCTCTCTCTCTCTCTCTCTCTCTCTCTCTCACACACACACACACACACACACACACACACACACACACTCAAAGACGTACACACATTAGAGATTACATTTTCCCTCGAATATCAAGAGAACAGAGGCAATGGTTGTATCTAAGTTATAGATAACACTAACATGTGTTACTACAATATACGGTAACATTCCTAACTAGGCAAATATATTAAACTAATATGGTTGAACATAATAAAAGCAGATGAACGATGATGCGTGGCAGAGATTAAGGGCAGAATTGGCCAAGCAAAAGCTCTCAAACTTTATATGAAGATGTTATTAAAGAAAGTTAGTTGAATATCCTTTACAGAACGTCGCAGCCAAGCCCAATAGTGTTTGGTTGTTTTTGATTTCTTAACAAGTTTACGTTTAACCAATTGCCATTGCTTTCTGAACGACGAACACACACCCCATTGTATGAAAACCAGCGCAACGCAATCTGCTTGCAAATATCCCGCAGCTGTGGTCGAACTTCTACAGCAGTTGTAAATGTAATGTTAAATGTAATGTTAAGTGTAATGTTAAATGTAATGTTAAATGTAATGTTTGTGTCTCTCACGCGATACATGTTGTGAAGGACAAATTCCACGTTTGCTAGCAAATTTTCAGGGAGAAAGTTTCCCAGAGTTAATCAGTGTATGAACCAGCAATTTACGGTGACAGAATACGCATGTATTCAACACAGAGATTTTCACTGTCTAGATTTTGTTCGGCTTGTGACGTAAATTGCTTGTTTAACTTTCCTGGGTTTATTTTTCTATTTTCTCTCAATATGTTGCCAGGCAGGCCTTCACTCCTGATCGTTCTACACCCAATTAGGCTAGTGCTTTCTATTTTGTGTTGTGAGCTTTTTTAAATGTAAAAATAAATATGAGAGCCTATTCCGGAGAGAGCCACAGCAGGGTGGGAAGCTAGCACGCTTGCCTGCTGGCATTGTGGACATGTGTACGAACCCAAAACCTTCGGAGAGCGTGGCGGGCGGTGTAACAATTTGGCCACGCAGACTCCCTCGACATTCATAATTAGAGCAGGAAACTGCCAGCTTACATAGCAGAGCTGCGTGTATAAATAGACACACCCCGCTGGGTGAGAAGTTCGGCTTAATAATGAGCAGGATGTTAAAACGGAACTGTGCAGAGGAGAGGTGGTGGAGGATTAAAACAGATTTCCTTCAATACCGAGGTGGCATTTGATGATGATGATGATGATGATGATGATGATGATGATGATGATGATGATGATGATGATGATGATGATGATGATGATGATGATGATGATGATGATGATGATGACGACGACGACGGAGATCATGATAATGATGATATTTTCGAAAAATGATGTTCATGATCGTGGATGTTAGAAGCTGGATACCGCTTTCTTTCAATGCGGAGGTGGCACTTGATGATGATGATGCTGATGATGAAGACAAAAATGTTAATGTTAATATGATGATGATTAAAAATAATGCGATTAGAATACTGCGAAACCCTGAAAGTACGAGGAGCGTTTTTTAAGTAAATCCCGGTATAAACATTTTTTTTAAATCATTACATATAAAAATGGTGTATTGCAGCCAAAAGTGAATCACACATTTACATTATATCTCAACATAGTCACCATTGACTTCAACACATTTTTGGTACATTCACTCCCGCTCAGATGGTGGCCTCTATAATGCTCAGAGATTGAAGGCCAAGACCAAAATTATCAGGGTACTAATCAGAGTTGCTTTTTGCGGATGATGCTGCGATTACGACCCACTCTGAGGAAGAATTACAACATCTACTATCTGCATTCTCCGATGCTTGTTCTGAATTTGGTTTAACAATTAACTAAAAGAAGACACAGATTATGTGACAAGATGCACATGGGGTACCATCAATCTTTATTGACGACGCCGAACTAGAGATAGTAGACCATTTTACATATCTAGGATCATAGGTAAAAAGCAAATTATCCCTCGATCAGGAAATCAACATCAGGATTGGCAAGGCAGCAACAACAATGAACATGTTAGCAAAAAGAGTCTGGGAGAACAGGAAGCTTACTGCTAAAACAAAAGTCCTCGTCTACCAAGCCTGTGTCCTTAGTACTCTTCTTTATGGCAGTGAAACCTGGACAACTTACTCACGCCAAGAGAAACGTTTAAACAGCTTTCATATGCGGTGTCTGCGAAGAATACTTGGTATTAAGTGGCAAGACAAAATCACAAATACTGAAGTATTGGAAAGATCAGGTTGTGTGACGGTGTATTCCATGCTCAGTCTTCGTAGACTTAGATGGATAGGACACGTTAGGAGGATGGATGATGGTAGAATACCAAAGGACATCTTTTTTGGTGAATTACAGACGGGTAGGAGATCTCAAGGTCGGCCTCTACTACGATACAAAGATGTGTTTAAGCGGGACATGATTGATACAGGCATTGATAATGCACATTGGGAGCACGTCGCCGCTGAACGTGTTGCATGGAGGGCAACTATCAGAAATGGAATAAAGTTAAAGGAGAAAATGATTGCAGATAAAGCACACACAGAGCGTGAGAGACGTAAGATGGTGTAAATGACCATGTTTTCACATGCACCTACTGTTGGCAAACATTTGCAGCAAGAATTGGCCTTACCAGCCACACTCGCCACCGCCATGGATCGTAGTTATTAAGCCTTTTTGAAGCACAATGTACCAAACTATCGTCTGTCAAGACGGAAAGGTGCCAATGACATGACATGAATGATTGACGTGGATAGGCCTTAGGTTCATACCAGAATACGATCAGCGTTGCCAGTAGTGGGTTGTGCTCAATATTTAAATTTCAAATCCCGAAATAACCAAATAAATCAATTTGATTATTGCCCATTGGATTTAGGAGGACTGGTGTTCCTTGCCAGTGAGAAGTCCTGATCTTTTGGTCACATCGATTGACGGACGTCAGTCGCGGCGATTTGGGCAATTTTGAGCATAGCCTACGATGGGTGACGTTGTAATATTCTGTTATGATAATTTGGCTGTGTGTCCAACGTGTGCCGCGTAGTTACACACCCGCTTCACACGCCAGTGATCCGGGGCTTGTTTCCGGATCCGGTCAGGGATATGCACTATTCATTAACGCCTGTCTGCAGTTCATCATCAGTTTCAAACCGCTGGGATGCCAGCCACTTCTTTATGTGCATGAACAGGTGGTAATCACTTGGTGCTAGATCGGGACTGTAGGGCGGGTGGTCAACAATGTGCCTGTGAAATTTTTTCAATAACTGAACATGTTCCATATGCGACGTGAGGTCGAGCATTGTCGTGCAAAAGCAGGGTCACAGCACGAACCTCGCAGCTGGCGGGAGTATTTATTTTTGCAATCATTATAAATAACTCACACGCAGCATCAAACAAGATTTCGACAGTGAATAAATAGCACACAGCTAGCTAATGAACCACATAAACATACTGCAAATGCACATTTCCGTTTCCATCGGTGTTTGTCGGCGTGGTCAAAACGGGACTTACTTTGATGGCTCAACCCCAAAGAGAGAAAGGATACAAAGTCCTTTTTCCCAATGTGATCCTGCCCGTTTAATTAATTTAGCCGTGCTCACTCAATTGTTTGAGACCAGAAATAGAGTTTTAGAGAACCAAAGAATACCTTCAGGAAATAACTGAAAAGTTTTTAAATGAGTATAAAAAATATCCCTTTTAGTGGTTTTTTGCCTCTCCTCTGCCAACTAAATAATTCTATCTAAGAGTAGTTTAAATTAAAACAATTTGACTTTGACAAGTAAATATTACACTCATGAGAGGAAATGACCTCCTTATTTTTTAATCATTTATTAATTACATATTGAGTAATACACAGAAATGTTTGAAACAATTAATTACAAATGCATCAGTTACATCCATGAAAAATCAGCAATCATGTACATCCAGATTTTTACACATAGTTTCCACAGCGACTCCCCTCCTCACATAGCATAGAGATTACAGGTAAATTAGTCGTTACTTTTCCTATAGATCTTCTGTGGCAGAAATCTGTAAAAGAAATGTTTCCTGCCCCCTTTGTCTTGACTTGTGGGTTGTGGATTCTTGCTTCAAGCTGTCACTGTATTTTATGATCCTCTTCAGTGTTTTATTTCTTCCCAGTTTGTAGGATATTCTAAGTGGCTTTAGATTTCCATGTTTGGCAGGTAAGTCATGTTTAAAGAAATGTTACCTCTCCTAAAACAACTGGAACTTTCGCAGGTGGAATTTATTCTGCCCTACTCTCTCACAGAGCAATTATCAAAGCTGCTGATATCACCAAAGAGCTACTTTCAGTCAAGCTTTTGCCTTCACCAAGTCCTGCATTCAATCTAGTCAGATCTGGATCTAGCTGTCATGAACCACTATATTCATCCGAATAGGATGGCTTCCAACACTTCCGCGACAGGTTACTGAATCTGGATGCGATGTTGTAGGCTGATGTTTCCTATCTTCATTTAAAAAACTTATATTTAAATATTATGTTTAGGCATATTTCATCACTCCGTCCGCTATCTCAGATCTTCTCCTCGCCTTGTGCTGGATTGGATAAAAAACAGCCAGTTTCATTGCGGCATGCGGTATTTATTTAGTTTAGTTGTGTTCCGGTGGTGACGCCACAATGAATCGATGAAAATGTAGGATTTATCGCAGAGGGGAACAAACTAGCCCTGATGCGGTGTCAAACTTTAATTGTCGACGGGAAATATTTACAGCACGTTACGCTCGTGAAAATAAAATATATCACGGTGAGGTCGAGCATTGTGGTGCAAAAGCAGGGTCACAGCACGAACCTCGCAGCTGGCGGGAGTATTTATTTTTGCAATCATAAAAAATAACTCACACGCAGCATCAAACAAGATTTCGACAGTGAAAAAACAGCACACAGCTAGCTAATGAACCACATAAACATACTGCAAATGCACATTTCCGTTTCCATCGGTGTTTGTCGGCGTGGTCAAAATGGGACTTTTAAATAAAACGCCCCTCGTAAAATCAAGCAAATATCAAGTTGAAAAATGAGAAAGCTTTGCAACCAACTGGAGTGATGATGATGATGATGATGATGATGATGATGATGATGATGATGATGATGGTGGTGGTGGTGGTGGTGGTGGTGGTGATAATGATGAAGCTGGTCGTGGTAGTGATGATGATGGTGGTGGTGGTTATGGTGGTGGTGTTGCAGGTGAGGGGGGGGGGGGATGAACTAATTAATATACAAGAGGATATCAAATGAAAACCGTAATCGTGTGATTATAAATGACAAGAACCATGCCATTGTCTTGTAACATATCAATATTGCTGTTAAAAATGTCAAGAGGGTAAAGCACTTGGCATCTCGGTGCAGATAAGCATGTTTACGTAAGTTTAAAGATGGCCGCCCCACTTTTGACATGCACACCTTTTTTTTTCTTAGTCAGTGAAGGGATGAAACATATAGAAATTCATTGGCGAATGAAGGTCCAGTATGGTTATGCATGCCTGTAAGTCAAATACTTGCATGAATGGAGTAGCAAGTTTCCAAACGGCGTGACTTCTGTGACAGACTTTTCGGTCCGATGAAGAGGTACAATAGGTGGTGCATGAGTTGTTACACACGCGACCAAGAGAACTTTATTCTATAGGAATCCAAACACTTTATCGGAGCTGGAGGACTTGCGTTGAACGCAGTGGTAACTGCATCGAAAAATAATACATTTGTTCTTAACGTTTTCAGAAAATATTCACCCAACAACAACAAACACATAAAGGTTTTAATTTTAATCCCCCTCGTCGCAAGAATATGGGACACAAAGAGTTACACTTCTTAATATTTGATCCAATAATATTGTGTATTCCCCCACCGTTGCCAATTCTTAAATCAACATCTAGTTACGAGCTGATCAATTTCAAAAATTGCCCTATTCCAGTCACTGACTGTCACTAGGTGTGTACAAGGAGTAATTATAATTCCTGGTGTTTTTAATTACTTTAAACAGCGTCTGAGTTCCCCTTTGATGCTGCCTAGTGTATCCCTTTATGGCAAACAGAATAAATATCAGTTAGGTTGTTGGAACACAAGACACGCGGATTTTGTAGTTGAGAAATTACAGACTTCTACATAATTACTCAAATATTCACTAATTAGTGCCGGAACAAAATGGTGTGACAAAATCACCAATGTGGCGCTCATGGAGAAAATTAGACAAATACTAATGGTCATACATGGAGAAAATCTAGGAATAGTGTAACTAGAAAAGTCTTAATCTGAAACCCATGGGACAAAAGAAGTAGTTAAAGATATTTGCATATCCATTACGGACGAAGCAGTCAACCCCAGAATTTTTTTGGCTGTTCGTGATTCCTGGGCCAGTTTACATTCAGTAGTCTGCCATTGCTTTCTGAACGACCGGCACCCATACCATTTCATAACAAACCAACGCAGCTGTGTTTCGAACGCGGTATGCGGGATTACGAACTGCATCAGCAACTCCTTCGCCACGAAGCCTTGTCTCTAATAGACCTATCTTAAAAACCAGAATTCGCATTCTGTAGCGTGAATGTCGGCTTACTTTTAAGTGACACTGTTGTGCAATACGGTTGTTATCAGTTATCAGTTGGGGTATCTTCGTTGCACTCCGGACATGTTCATAGGTGCTCAGATTCTCCCCCCAGCATATGCATCTAGGCGTCCGTTGGCGAATAGTGCCAGTTCTGTGTTGGTTGACGAGGCACTTTGTTTTCCCAATGTACCTCTCGCGTCTGGCTGTGCCGATTCTTACTCCCAGGTCTTTCATCCTGGACAGCGATGTGGAATCACTGACGTCAAAATCCTCTGTTCTCGCCAAATCTTTAAGGACGTTAATAACATCGGCACGATCCATGGGCTGGCCATCTACAGGGGGTGCAGAGCCAGCTAGTTTGTCAGCTCGTTCATTTCCCTCTACTCCCGCATGTCCCGGGACGAAGATGAAGGTGACTTTACGGACAACAGACTTCCGCAGCGATTCAGTCCTACTGTCTACGTACAGATCCAGCTTCGACACAGTGAACAACCAGAGTTAGAATTAAATTGTAAGAAGAGAGATTATGGTCGTTTCTAAGAAGAAGGAAACACCACAATGTGATATAAGGATAAATGGGGATATTCTTAAACATATGAATCGGTACAACTATCCCGGAACAGTCATAACATCTGATGGGAGGTGCCTTAAAGAGTTTAGAACAGGAATCGCTATGCCTAAGGTAGACTTTTGCAAAATTAAAAACATACTGAATAAGAAAATGATGTCAATTGCAATGAGAAAATTAGTGTTGATGTGCTACATAGTACTTCCACTTTTGGTTCCGTCGCCCAGCTACTGAGTTAAGTGTGTGGAGCGACACTGTGAGCTATGGATTTCGTGTGGAGTGCTTTTGCATCTGTCCGCGGTTGCTTGTATCGTGGACTGCATGTTCAGAAAAATGGCGGCCTGACGGTTGCTGAACTAACTGTGATTGCTTTATGCAGTCATATGTGGCTGCAGGTTTTCTAGGTACTGCCGCTTCCATCGACGATGAACCGTATTTCTCTTGGCGGACTTTTGTGCTGGCATTCTGGCACTGTGTCATGAAAGTTGATACAATTCTCACTGATTCTGTTGTGCTTGCTTGCTTGTGTTCGTTGGCTGTGAACTCCAGCGTGAAATCCTGTATGTCGGATGAAGACATCCTGTTGTCCAACATCAGTGTGATGTCATACCGGACTGAGGTTTGCGTGAGTATCTTTTGTCCCATATCTGGCTTATTGGTGTGCAGACTGGTGGTTCCTCGCCGCGCAGGTAGACACTCTCCGACTTCGGAGGAATCAATGATCCTACTGACTTTATCTAGGACCCCAAAGGGACCTGTAGCCCAGGACGCGTCAATAGATCTTGGCCAGTATTGACCCCACCCTGGTGCCTTGGAAACACCTCTGCGTCCTTGATTGTGTTGTGAAATTCTATCAAATTCTCATTGACTGTGCTGTGATTGCTTTGTGAAATCTGATACAAATCGAATTGACCGTGAGGTGAAAGAGGACCAAATTTTCACTGATTGTGTTGTTAAATGTGACAAAATGCTTATTGGATGTCGTGAAAGTTGATTAAATTCTCACTGATTATGTCGTGAAAGCTGATAAAATTCTCAATAATTATGTCGTAATCATTGATGAAATTCTCATTGATTATGTCGTGAAAGTTGATGAAATTCTTGGTTTTTTTCCGTTCTCTAGCTTAGAACTCAAACTTAGTCCTCTCACGTGAGTAGTAGACTATGGTTTCCAGACCCCATTTTTAAGGCTGAACTGGTAGGCTGAAAGGGTTTATGAAGGAAATATGGGGTTATTTTTGTGGAAAATGTCGACTCGGTAAAAAAAATTTTTGTGGGAACGGGTTTTTTTCGGCCTGCCTGGTGGGTGTGATTGACGGTGTTGTGAAAGTAATTAAGGTAAAAGTAGTTGGTGGGAATAGAAAGGTTGTGAGTACGGATGAGGGGTGTTATATATTTTAGAAAGGAGTATATGAATGTATGCGTGGTGATGTATAAACAAGGGTGTGATGGGTCGTGGTTTCTACTCATGGGTTGGATATATGGTGGTTACGTATATGAATGTGTCTGTTCGTGGTGTAGTGATGTATAAACAAGGGTGTGATGGGTCGTGGTTTCTACTCATGGGTTGGTTATATGGTGGTGGCGTAGACATAATGTGTATGTGTGGTGAGTAATGTATAAACAAGGGTGTGATGGGTCGTGGTTATACTCGATGAAGTAAGAGATGGTTACTATCATCTGAACAGTGTGATAGTAGTGAAGGTAAAGGGTGGTATATTCACCGATTACAAAGGAAATCTTATAAAGTTATAATGGGTATGGTGGTAAGGGGTGGATATTAATGATCAAGTAGGAGTGATATAGGGGTGGTCATAAATATAATAAGAGGTGTTCGCAATTACACACTGGTCAACCAGTGGTCAAGCAATGGTCAAGTAAGGGTCAAGTAGTCAAGTAAGGAAATTTTAGGGAAAAGTGATTGTAATGAGATGGTGATGATTAAAGAGTGGTAAATTAGAGGTCAAGCAGTGGTCAAGCAGTGGTCAAGTGGTCAAGTAAGGAAAATTTTAGGGAAAATTGGTCGTAGTGACATGGTAATGTTTAAATTAGTGATAAATTAGTGGTCAAGTAGTGGTCAAGTAGTGGTCAAGCAGTGGTCAAGCGGTGTGTAAGTGAGGAAAATTTTAGGGAAATTTTAGGGAAAAGTGGTTGTAATGAGATGGTGATGATTAAAGAGTGGTAAATTAGTGGTCAAGCAGTGGTCAAGCAGTGGTCAAGTGGTCAAGTAAGGAAAATTTTAGGGAAAAGTGATTGTAATGATATGGTGATGATTAAAGGGTGTTAAATTAGTGATCAAGTAGTGGTCAAGTAGTGGTCAAGCAGTGGTCAAGTGGTGTGTAAGTGAGGAAAATTTTAGGGAAATTTTAGGGAAAAGTGGTTGTAATGAGATGGTGATGATTAAATAGTGGTAAATTAGAGGTCAAGCAGTGGTCAAGCAGTGGTCAAGTGGTCAAGTAAGGAAAATTTTAGGGAAAATTGGTCGTAGTGACATGGTGATGATTAAAGGGTGTTAAATTAGTGATCAAATAGTGGTCAAGTAGTGGTCAAGCAGTGGTAAAGCGGTGTGTAAGTGAGGAAAATTTTAGGGAAATTTTAGGGAAAAGTGGTTGTAATGAGATGGTGATGATTAAAGAGTGGTAAATTAGTGGTCAAGCAGTGGTCAAGCAGTGGTCAAGTGAGGAAAATTTTAGGGAAAAGTGATTGTAATGATATGGTGATGATTAAAGGGTGTTAAATTAGTGGTCAAGTAGTGGTCAAGCAGTGGTCAAGTGAATACATTTTAGGGGAAAGTGATTGTAGCGACATGGTGATGCTTAAAGGGTGGTAATTAGTGGTCAAGTAGTGGTCAAGCAGTGGTCAAGTAGTGGTCAAGTGAGACCT
>JACEFZ010010216.1:0-93651 GCA_014155875.1 Cepaea nemoralis | reverse complement strand
TATCTTACAATCATGGAATGGTGATCTACACTTGATCGTAAGGTATCTTACACTCGTGGAATGGGGGATCTAAGCTTGATCGCGAGGTACCTTACACTCGTAGAATGGGGATCACTGGGCCGGTAGCAAGCGTGCTAGCTCGCCAAGGACACACTATACAATATAGCAAGCTCAAGCTTTTATAGCCACACCTGAAGTCGAACCTGCATTCATTCATTAATTAATTCATTCATTCATTCATTCATTCATTCATTCAGTAGCATGTCCTTTGCAGAACCTCGCTCCCATAATAACCTTCCGGAAAACTTCTCTGTCAAAAACTAAATGCCCCGCTTCCAATACATCAATCTGGAGATCATCTGCCAGATCCTGCACCCATCTTCACTTTGGCCTCCCTCTTCCTCTCTTCCCGGGCATATACCCCTCCATTATTGTTCTATCCAAACTTACATGGCGTTTCAATTAACCAAAATATTTCAATTTTCTTTGTTTTATCGACTTTAGTAGCCAAACTTCTTCAATATTCAGCACTTATCGTATGGATTCATTTGTTCGTTTCTTTATCCAAGATATTCTCAGGACACGTCTATAACATTTATATTCAAAGGCATTTATATTCAAAGGTATTTATATATGGGACAATAAGAAATAGTGTAAGTAATAGATATGACCAAGAATGGTCAGTCTCCATGCTTGATATCTCGGTGTGAAAAAGTGTGTGGTATGTCGGTGTGAAAGCGTGCATGGTATGTCGATGTGAAAGGGTGCTTGGTATGTCGGTGTGAAAGGGTGCTTGGTATATCGGTGTGAAAGGGTGCATGGTATGTCGTGTGAAAGGGTGCATGGATGGGTGCAAGGGTGCATGGTATGTCGATGAGAAATTGGCCATGGTATGTCGGTGTGAAAGGGTGCATGGTATGGCAGTGTGAAAGGGTGCATGGTATGTCGGTGTGAAAGGCGGCATAGTATGTCGGTGTGAAAGGGTGCATGGTATGTCGGTGTGAAAGGGCACAAATTTGTGAGATACAAAACAGTGTATTCCTTTAGTGAATTGAAACACATTTCACCATCATCATCATCTTCCACTTTTGCCGTCAAGCGTCGTCGGGAGGAACAGTTGACGTTCAGCTATCGGTCTACGAGGCACTATTGTGGCTTGCCCCGTGGGCTGACAACCACTCTATAAAACAAAACCTGTCCTGATAATGTACATTGTAATCAGGGCAAACCAGGCACATCTGTACATAGAGGCCTAATTGCGCCGAGTAGGAGGTAGATAATAGAGAACACAGGCCCCACTGTGTTAGTCATCCGACACTCATAAACGTCTAATTACATGTTACCTGTTAGGTAAACTTGGGCGGCTGAAGGTGGGGAGGTCACAAACAGCTTTGAACAATTGAAGTCCGTGTTTTCATTTCTCCCATCGACCGGTTCAGTGAGACTAGTTTTGTTTATCACAACGGTGTTGTACGTCATCACAACGGTGTTATACGTCATCACAACGGTGTTAGACGTCATCACAACGGTGTTATACGTCATCACAAACGGTGTTATACGTCATCACAACGGGGCTGTATGTCATCACAACGGTGTTGTACGTCATCACAACGGGGATGTACGTCATCACAAACGGTGTTATACGTCATCACAACGGGGCTGTACGTCATCACAAACGGTGTTGTACGTCATCACAAACTCGGCGATCTGAAGCTATTGGTAGACTTCATAACTGGTAAAGGTATGTAGTAGGCACTGAAGTTGGGGTGTGAAGTGTTGGCCCTTCACATATTCCATGTCACGAATAATGAGGTGGGGTGATATATTTCTTTCCTTGTCCAATTTCCTTCTGAAAACTGTCTGCTACCATTGTGTGAGGCTGGGTTAACCCACAGCTGCACTAGTGGGATAAAATAGTTTTGCCTCTGTTTAGGATTGAATCCGACTCCCTGTCTTGGTAGCCCAGCAGGGGTAGGTGAGGGAGAAATGGAGACTTGATCGTAAGGTACCTTAAATTCATGGAATGGGGATCTAAATTTGATAGTAAGGTACCTTACACTCGTGGAATGGGGATCTAAACTTGACCGTAAGGCACCTTAAACTCATGGAATGGGGATCTAAACTTGATCGTAATTTATCTTACAATCATGGAATCGTGATCTACACTTGATCGTAAGGTATCTTACACTCGTGGAATGGGGGATCTAAGCTTGATCGCGAGGTACCTTACACTCGTAGAATGGGGATCACTGGGCCGGTAGCAAGCGTGCTAGCTCGCCAAGGACACACTATACAATATAGCAAGCTCAAGCTTTTATAGCCACACCTGAAGTCGAACCTGCATTCATTTATTCATTCATTCATTCATTCATTCATTCATTCATTCAGTAGCATGTCCTTTGCAGAACCTCGCTCCCATAATAACCTTCCGGAAAACTTCTCTGTCATAAACTAAATGCCCCGCTTCCAATACATCAATCTGGAGATCATCTGCCAGATCCTGCACCCATCTTCACTTTGGCCTCCCTTTTCCTCTCTTCCCGGGCATATACCCCTCCATTATTGTTCTATCCAAACTTACATGGCGTTTCAATTAACCAAAATATTTCAATTTTCTTTGTTTTATCGACTTTAGTAGCCAAACTTCTTCAATATTCAGCACTTATCGTATGGATTCATTTGTTCGTTTCTTTATCCAAGATATTCTCAGGACACGTCTATAACATTTATATTCAAAGGCATTTATATTCAAAGGTATTTATATATGGGACAATAAGAAATAGTGTAAGTAATAGATATGACCAAGAATGGTCAGTCTCCATGCTTGATATCTCGGTGTGAAAAAGTGTGTGGTATGTCGGTGTGAAAGCGTGCATGGTATGTCGATGTGAAAGGGTGCTTGGTATGTCGGTGTGAAAGGGTGCTTGGTATATCGGTGTGAAAGGGTGCATGGTATGTCGGTGTGAAAGGGTGCATGGTATGTCGGTGTGAAAGGGTGCATGGTATGTCGATGAGAAATTGGCCATGGTATGTCGGTGTGAAAGGGTGCATGGTATGTCGGTGTGAAAGGGCACAAATTTGTGAGATACAAAACAGTGTATTCCTTTAGTGAATTGAAACACATTTCATCATCATCATCATCTTCCACTTTTGCCGTCAAGCGTCGTCGGGAGGAACAGTTGACGTTCAGCTATCGGTCTACGAGGCACTATTGTGGCTTGCCCCGTGGGCTGACAACCACTCTATAAAACAAAACCTGTCCTGATAATGTACATTGTAATCAGGGCAAACCAGGCACATCTGTACACAGTGGCCTAATTGCGCCGAGTAGGAGGTAGATAATAGAGAACACAGGCCCCACTGTGTTAGTCATCCGACACTCATAAACGTCTAATTACATGTTATCTGTTAGGTAAACTTGGGCGGCTGAAGGTGGGGAGGTCACAAACAGCTTTGAACAATTGAAGTCCGTGTTTTTATTTCTCCCATCGACCGGTTCAGTGAGACTAGTTTTGTTTATCACAACGGTGTTGTACGTCATCACAACGGTGTTATACGTCACCACAACGGTGTTATACGTCATCACAACGGTGTTAGACGTCATCACAACGGTGTTATACGTCATCACAAACGGTGTTATACGTCATCACAACGGAGCTGTATGTCATCACAACGGTGTTGTACGTCATCACAACGGAGATGTACGTCATCACAAACGGTGTTATACGTCATCACAACGGGGCTGTACGTCATCACAAACGGTGTTGTACGTCATCACAAACTCGACGATCTGAAGCTATTGGTAGACTTCATAACTGGTAAAGGTATGTAGTAGGCACTGAAGTTGGGGTGTGAAGTGTTGGCCCTTCACATATTCCATGTCACGAATAATGAGGTGGGGTGATATATTTCTTTCCTTGTCCAATTTCCTTCTGAAAACTGTCTGCTACCATTGTGTGAGGCTGGGGGAACCCACAGCTGCACTAGTGGGATAAAATAGTTTTGCCTCTGTTAAGGATTGAATCCGACTCCCTGTCTTGGTAGCCCAGCAGGGGTAGGTGAGGGAGAAATGGAGACTTGATCGTAAGGTACTTTAAATTCATGGAATGGGGATCTAAACTTGATCGTAATTTATCTTACAATCATGGAATGGTGATCTACACTTGATCGTAAGGTATCTTACACTCGTGGAATGGGGGATCTAAGCTTGATCGCGAGGTACCTTACACTCGTAGAATGGGGATCACTGGGCCGGTAGCAAGCGTGCTAGCTCGCCAAGGACACACTATACAATATAGCAAGCTCAAGCTTTTATAGCCACACCTGAAGTCGAACCTGCATTCATTCATTAATTCATTCATTCATTCATTCATTCATTCATTCATTCAGTAGCATGTCCTTTGCAGAACCTCGCTCCCATAATAACCTTCCGGAAAACTTCTCTGTCAAAAACTAAATGCCCCGCTTCCAATACATCAATCTGGAGATCATCTGCCAGATCCTGCACCCATCTTCACTTTGGCCTCCCTCTTCCTCTCTTCCCGGGCATATACCCCTCCATTATTGTTCTATCCAAACTTACATGGCGTTTCAATTAACCAAAATATTTCAATTTTCTTTGTTTTATCGACTTTAGTAGCCAAACTTCTTCAATATTCAGCACTTATCGTATGGATTCATTTGTTCGTTTCTTTATCCAAGATATTCTCAGGACACGTCTATAACATTTATATTCAAAGGCATTTATATTCAAAGGTATTTATATATGGGACAATAAGAAATAGTGTAAGTGATAGATATGACCAAGAATGGTCAGTCTCCATGCTTGATATCTCGGTGTGAAAAAGTGTGTGGTATGTCGGTGTGAAAGCGTGCATGGTATGTCGATGTGAAAGGGTGCTTGGTATGTCGGTGTGAAAGGGTGCTTGGTATATCGGTGTGAAAGGGTGCATGGTATGTCGGTGTGAAAGGGTGCATGGTATGTCGATGAGAAATTGGCCATGGTATGTCGGTGTGAAAGGGTGCATGGTATGTCAGTGTGAAAGGGTGCATGGTATGTCGGTGTGAAAGGCGGCATAGTATGTCGGTGTGAAAGGGTGCATGGTATGTCGGTGTGAAAGGGCACACATTTGTGAGATACAAAACAGTGTATTCCTTTAGTGAATTGAAACACATTTCATCATCATCATCATCTTCCACTTTTGCCGTCAAGCGTCGTCGGGAGGAACAGTTGACGTTCAGCTATCGGTCTACGAGGCACTATTGTGGCTTGCCCCGTGGGCTGACAACCACTCTATAAAACAAAACCTGTCCTGATAATGTACATTGTAATCAGGGCAAACCAGGCACATCTGCACACAGTGGCCTAATTGCGCCGAGTAGGAGGTAGATAATAGAGAACACAGGCCCCACTGTGTTAGTCATCCGACACTCATAAACGTCTAATTACATGTTACCTGTTAGGTAAACTTGGGCGGCTGAAGGTGGGGAGGTCACAAACAGCTTTGAACAATTGAAGTCCGTGTTTTTATTTCTCCCATCGACCGGTTCAGTGAGACAAGTTTTGTTTATCACAACGGTGTTGTACGTCATCACAACGGTGTTATACGTCATCACAACGGTGTTATACGTCATCACAACGGTGTTATACGTCATCACAACGGGGCTGTACGTCATCACAAACGGTGTTATACGTCATCACAACGGGGCTGTATGTCATCACAACGGTGTTGTACGTCATCACAACGGGGATGTACGTCATCACAAACGGTGTTATACGTCATCACAACGGGGCTGTACGTCATCACAAACGGTGTTGTACGTCATCACAAACTCGGCGATCTGAAGCTATTGGTAGACTTCATAACTGGTAAAGGTATGTAGTAGGCACTGAAGTTGGGGTGTGAAGTGTTGGCCCTTCACATATTCCATGTCACGAATAATGAGGTGGGGTGATATATTTCTTTCCTTGTCCAATTTCCTCCTGAAAACTGTCTGCTACCATTGTGTGAGGCTGGGTTAACCCACAGCTGCACTAGTGGGATAAAATAGTTTTGCCTCTGTTAAGGATTGAATCCGACTCCCTGTCTTGGTAGCCCAGCAGGGGTAGGTGAGGGAGAAATGGAGACTTGATCGTAAGGTACCTTAAATTCATGGAATGGGGATCTAAATTTGATAGTAAGGTACCTTACACTCGTGGAATGGGGATCTAAACTTGACCGTAAGGCACCTTAAACTCATGGAATGGGGATCTAAACTTGATCGTAATTTATCTTACAATCATGAAATGGTGATCTACACTTGATCGTAAGGTATCTTACACTCGTGGAATGGGGGATCTAAGCTTGATCGCGAGGTACCTTACACTCGTAGAATGGGGATCACTGGGCCGGTAGCAAGCGTGCTAGCTCGCCAAGGACACACTATACAATATAGCAAGCTCAAGCTTTTATAGCCACACCTGAAGTCGAACCTGCATTCATTCATTCATTCATTCATTCATTCATTCATTCATTCATTCATTCATTCAGTAGCATGTCCTTTGCAGAACCTCGCTCCCATAATAACCTTCCGGAAAACTTCTCTGTCATAAACTAGATGCCCCGCTTCCAATACATCAATCTGGAGATCATCTGCCAGATCCTGCACCCATCTTCACTTTGGCCTCCCTCTTCCTCTCTTCCCGGGCATATACCCCTCCATTATTGTTCTATCCAAACTTACATGGCGTTTCAATTAACCAAAATATTTCAATTTTCTTTGTTTTATCGACTTTAGTAGCCAAACTTCTTCAATATTCAGCACTTATCGTATGGATTCATTTGTTCGTTTCTTTATCCAAGATATTCTCAGGACACGTCTATAACATTTATATTCAAAGGCATTTATATTCAAAGGTATTTATATATGGGACAATAAGAAATAGTGTAAGTAATAGATATGACCAAGAATGGTCAGTCTCCATGCTTGATATCTCGGTGTGAAAAAGTGTGTGGTTTGTCGGTGTGAAAGGGTGCGTGGTATATCGTTGTGAAAGCGTGCATGGTATGTCGATTTTAAAGGGTGCTTGGTATGTCGGTGTGAAAGGGTGTGTGGTATGTCGGTGTGAAAGCGTGCATGGTATGTCGCTGTGAAAGGGTGAATGGTATATCGGTGTGAAAGCGTGCATGGTATGTCGGTGTGAAAGGGTGCGTGGCAATCGGTGTGAAAGCGTGCATGGTATGTCGATGTGAAAGGGTGCTTAGTATGTCGGTGTGAAAGGGTGCATGGTATGTCGGTGTGAAATCGTGCATGGTATGTCGCTGTGAAAGGGTGCATGGTATGTCGGTGTGAAAGCGTGCATGGTATGTCGGTGTGAAAGGGTGCATGGTATGTCAGTATGAAAGGGTGCATGGTATGTCGGTGTGAAAGGGTGCGTGGTATGTCGGTGTGAAAGCGTGCATGGTATGTCGATGTGAAAGGGTGCTTGGTATGTCGGTGTGAAAGGGTGCTTGGTATATCGGTGTGAAAGGGTGCATGGTATGTCGGTGTGAAAGGGTGTATGATATGTCGGTGTGAAAGGGGCCATTGTATGTCGGTGTGAAAGGGTGCATGGTAGGTCGGTGTTAAAGGGTGCATGGTATGTCGGTGTTAAAGGGTGCATGGTATGTCGGTGTGAAAGGGCCCATTGTATGTCGGTGTGAAAGGGTGCATGGTATGTCGGTGTGAAAGGGTGCATGGTATGTCGGCGTGAAAGGGTGCATGGTATGTCGGTGTGAAAGGGGCCATTGTATGTCGATGTGAAAGGGTGCATGGTATGTTGGTGTGAAAGGGTGCGTGGTATGTCGGTGTGAAAGCGTGCATGGTAAGTCGATGTGAAAGGGTGCATGGTATGTCGGTGTGAAAGGGTGCGTGGCATGTCGGTGTGAAAGGGTGCATGGAATGTCAGTGTGAAAGGGTGCATGGTATGTCGGTGTGAAAGGGGGCATAGTATGTCGGTGTGAAAGGGTGCATGGTATGTCGGTGTGAAAGGGCACAAATTTGTGAGATACAAAACAGTGTATTCCTTTAGTGAATTGAAACACATTTCATCATCATCATCATCTTCCACTTTTGCCGTCAAGCGTCGTCGGGAGTAACAGTTGACGTTCAGCCAGGGCCGGATTAAGCCATCTTGGTGCCCTAGGCACAAACCCACATGGGTGCCCCCTACTGCCCTGGGCCCCCGATCCTCCACTGACTGCTGGTATGTTCAATATTATGCAAAAAACTAATAAAGAAAAACAGTTGTGAAATGTAAACACATATGTTTGTACTACTATCACTCATATAAAACCGACAATAAGGTATTTCTGTATTAAATATAATAATTAATTAATTTTGTAATAATAGTAGACAAAAATACTGTAACTTGTTTGATAGATAAGAAAGTCAGAGAGAGCACACATTTACATTTTAAAGTACTGTTTTCTAGATTTACGTCTGGCAAAGTTTTTGAGTACATCATCAAAGTTAATTTTGCGCAACAAGTATGCCTCAATCATCAGCAAGGATAAGGAATCAAGCCTTTCTTGTTTCATTGTCGATCTACTTGGATTTTTTTTACGTTTCAACTGAGAAAAAGAGCGCTCAGTTGAACAGTTCGTAACCATTAATGTTAAAAATAATGCGCAAGGCGATTTCTACATTTGGAAAAGCACACTCGATGTTGTCTCTAACTATTACTTTGTAGAGTTCTGCATGACTGAACGTGTTGTCAGATTTTGATGCACGAAACTTGTGGCGAATATATGAGTGGAACTGTTGTAGTTCAGTATATAAATTATTGTTCAGATCTTCAGGATAAGCATTTATTAGTCCTTCACAACACTGAGATGTTTGTGGTACATCGACCAAACAAGAAAATCGAACTGCTAGATCATTATATACCTGTCCTCGTCTACTCATCTCTGTCTCAAGTTTGTCAACAATGGTGTAGAAAGCAGATATACGAAATTTGTCTCTGGCATTCTGAGATACCTCAGGGGCATCACCATCAATGACCACTGTCTTTCGTTTACAATTACGGGTCAAAGTTGACTTATAATCCAAACCTGGTGTTATTTCTTTTGCAGCTTCTTCAAATCTTTCAAATTCATTCCTAGATTCATGCAAGTGATCTGCTAGTGAAGAATACAAATCAGCACACGTTCTCAAGTTCACGTGCTCATTTTGTAGAGCTTGACTGACCCTGTGAAAATGTTGAAACACTTCTTCCCAAAAGACAAGCATGAAAACAAATTCTAATTCTTGCATCTTCTTTGCAATGTTTTCTGCTTCTCTTCTGGTGTCCCTCTTCTGTGACTGGTCTTCTTGTAAACATTCTAACGCTTCTATAATCTGAGGATGAGACATTAGAATGGCTTCAGTTGCAACATCATGTGCTTCCCATCTAGTATCGGAAAGGGACTTTACCAGCTTTTCATTCACAAGGCATCCTTTCAGAATCTTCCGTCTTTTGATTGAAGCTGAGAAAAAAAGTATAGATCAGTTGCACTGTATGGAAGAAGTTTACTGCCTCTAAACAAGAGTCAACGGCTCTTCTGCCTACCAGATTTAGTGAGTGGGCAGCACAGGATATGTATATAGCAAACTCGTTTTCTTCTAGAATTTTTTTCTGCATGCCCTTGTAGCACCCAGGCATATTAGCTGCGTTGTCATAGGACTGACCTCTGCATTTCGAAAAATCAACATTGCAAGCTTCACGTAAGTACTGCAACACTTGCTTAGCCATACCTTCACAGGCGTGACTTTGCAGCTCCAAGAAAGTCAAAAAGCGCTCAATGGGCTCTCCATCTACCACATATCGAAGAACAACGCTTAACTGATCTATATGTGAAATATCAGGTGTTGAGTCTACTGACAAGCTGAAATAACCGGAAGCCTTTACTTCATCTACAATTACTGCATGGACTTTTTGGGACATAATTTCAATTAGTTCTTCACATATAGTTTTGGATAAATAAGAAGGATTTCCTTTTCCAGAATTTCCATATTTCGCAATGTGTGATGCTAAAAATGGATCAAACTGACTGACCAACTCCAGCAACCCTAGATAATTTCCATTTTGTAAAGATCCAAATTTTTCATGTGTCCTTCTAAAAGCCATACCACGCTCAGCTATAGTACAAATAACCGCTACTGCTCGCCTCAAAACATGTTCCCAGTAAATGTACTCTTCATTTATTTGCTCTTCTAGCTTTTGTAGTAGACCCGAGCCTTGTCTACGAGCTAGGTATGTTAACATGCAGTCTTTATGAGTAGCGCTTTGTTCATGATTATCAACTTGAATTTTATTTTTCCAGTCACTGAACCCATTTTTATCAGCCAAACTTGTGGAACCTTTAGACGCACAAAGTTTACAAACAAAGTAGTACACAGATCCTGTGGATGGTGAATACAATAACCATTCTCTCCTGTACTGCTCACCATTTGCTTTTGTGCCATAGAAGAGTTTTTGAGAACAATATCTTGTTATTTTTCCTTCAGCATAAATACGGCAAGATTTATCAAAGGGACCATAATGATGCTGACAGTTAGTGGGCCCACAGTCAACCCAGTAAGCCACATCATCAGCCGAGAAGTCAATCCACAGTCCTGGATCTACTGCTTGATTTATTTTATCATCTTCATCTTTATCATCATCTTCAGCAGACTGAAGTGAGTCACCACAAATTTCATTTTCAGGCACTAATGCAGTGTCTGGATTTGCAGAATAGCCTATAGTAGACTTATCAAGAGGGTTGATAGTGTCAGTAAAACTAAATAATTCGTTAATTTTCTGCTCTTAGCTTTTACAACTGAAACAGTATGCTCTTTTTGTTTAGCTAGTTTTCTCTTATGTGCACCACTAAACTGAACATGTTTCATCTTGGGGTCTGAATCTGAAACAAAGTATGTGAAAAGCTGTAAATGAAAAATGAATAAATAATATAATCAATATAAATGCGTATGCTAAGGTATCATTTTCCGATTATTCATAAATACATTTTTTAAAACGAAAATGTATTTACATAAATATTAGAAAATTATGCAAAATAAGGCTAAGGAATAATATACTTAGGCCCCTATCAATAATTGCTTTATCAAAATCGATAAAAGCACATTTAAAGCGCAGTAATGAACTCCTTCACCACTAACTACCAATAGACGTCTGTGTATATATATATATATATATATATATATATATATATATATATATATATATATATATATATATATATATATATATATATATATATATATAATAAGATTTTTTAGAATTAAAAACCGTTAGATGAAAACGAAAACGAAAGTAAAAAGTGTAACCATTAACCTTACCTTCGTCAAATCAAATTTTGCTGTGTAAGCTAAATTAGTAATATCTACATCAGTAAGTAGTTTATACAAATGTTCGAAAATGCAAAGTAGTTCTAAGCCGTTATGCAAATGTACAGTCGTTCAATGACACGTCGACAAATTAGCACTATTCACAATTGTTTTCACTAGCAGACCAAAACGGAAGTGAATTTGTCGCTACGCATTAGTCCGTTACGTAGCACAAACATATCCCAGAAAAGTAAAAAAAAAAAAAAATAGCACAAAAAAACCTTGAAGAAAAATAACAAAAAGTAGCACAAAAAACAAACAAACTGGGTGGAGGTATTTTACCCCCGGGTTGTGGGACCAAGGTTAAATAATGTGCGATTCAATATTACATTTGCGATTTGCTTATGCCATGCAATTACGCTACCGGGAAAATATACACATTTTTATTGAGGACTTGTGGTGCCCCCCAAATGCTTGGTGCCCTAGGCACGTGCCTTGTTTGCCTAATGGTTAATCCATCCCTGCGTTCAGCTATCGGTCTATGAGGCAATATTGTGGCTTGCCCCGTGGGCTGAGAACCACTCTAAAACAAAACCTGTCCTGATAATGTACATTGTACTCAGGGTCAACCAGGCACATCTGCACACAATGGCTTAATTGCGCCGAGTAGGAGGTAGATAATAGAGAACACAGGCCCCACTGAGTTAGTCACCCGACACTCATAAACGTCTAATTACATGGTACCTGTTAGGTAAACTTGGGCGGCTGAAGGTGGGGAGGTCACAAACAGCTTTGAACAATTGAAGTGCGTGTATTTTTTCTCCCGTCGACCGGTTCAGTGAGCGTAGTCTTGTTCCTCACAACGGTGTTGTACGTCATCACAACGGTGTTGTACGTCATCACAACGGTGTTGTACGTCATCACAACGGTGTTATACGTCATCACAACGGGGCTGTACGTCATCACAACGGTGTTTACGTCATCACAACGGTGTTGTACGTCATCACAACTGTTATGTACGTCATCACAAACTCGGTGATCTGAAGCTATTGGTAGACTTCATAACTGGTAAAGGTATGTAGTAGGCACTGAAGTTGGGGTGTGATGTGTTGGCCCTTCACATATTCCATGTCACGAGTAATGACGTGGGGTGATAAATGTCTTTCCTTGTCAAATTTCCTTCTGAAAACTGCCTGCTATCATTGTGTGAGGCTGGGGGAACCCACAGCTGCACTATTGGGATAAAATAGTTTTGCCTCTGTTGAGGATTGAACCCGACTCCCTGTCTTGGTAGCCCAGCAGAGGTAGGTGAGGGAGAAATGTATACTTGATCGTAAGGTACCTTACATTCATGGAATGGGGATCTAAACTTGATTGTAAGGTATGTTACACTCATGCAATGGGGATCTAAACTTGATCGTAAGGTACCTTACACTTATGGAATGGGGATCTAAACTTGATTGTAAGGTATCTTTCACTCATGCAATGGGGATCTAAACTTGATCGTAAGGTGTCTCACACTCATGGAATGGAGATCTAAACTTGATCGTAAGGTACCTTACAATTATGGAAAGGGGATCTAAACTTGATCGTAAGGTATCTTACACTCATATAATGGGGATCTAAACTTGATCCTAAATACCTTACACTCGTGGAATGGGGATCTAAACTTGATCGTAAGGTACCTTATACTCATGGAAGGTGAATCTAAACTTCATCCTGGCATATAGGATATCCCCTATCACAGGAGAAGTAAGGCGCCTCCTTCTCTCCTGTAACGTACGGGAAAACCTTAGGCAAGGTGAGTAGTATGTCAGGTGGTATTTGAAGAGGATTTTAGGAATTTAGTCCTTCGTGGTGACGTCATATTTTACTATACAAAAGTCATGACCCTATGCTCTGACGTCACGAAACTGAGTCCTTTTCCGACCGCATTTTAAAATATTTTGGTGGTTATTTTCTTGGGCCACTTCCGGTTGTCACTTCCGGTCTAGGGGTGGGGCGGCGGCGGCGGCGGCGGTGGCGGGGCGGACAACGAGACAAGCCCCGGGTATGTGGAATACTTAGATAAGTAGACCAAATAGTTGCCGGGTACGAGTCCCACTGGGTGTGTGTGTGCGTGTGTGGTGGGGTGTGTGTGGTGTGATTGAAACCCAGTCATATCGAACCCCTTCGATGAGGAGATAGTAGTCAGTATGACAGAAAATTGATTTATTTCATCTCTCGAGCTAACTCGAGTTTTTTTTTTTTTTTAAATTGGGTTTGGCGGTCATCCCAGACTAGCTGGTTCCCCGCCTCCCCTGTTTTTGGCGTGGACCCTTAGTCCCACTGTGAGCTATTGCCCACAGTGGTCCACCAGGGCCCACATTTAAAGTGATGCTGATGTGAGGTTTTTTTTTCTTTTTGGATCACCCGGCCCCCGACCAGACCAGGCGCACTACTGAAAGGGCAGCAATTGCGTCTGATCTTAGCCAAGGGACCGAGAATGATCATCCCGGCCTCCGACCAGACCAAGCGCACTACTGTCGGGGGGCCAGCAAATACACTTGATCTTAGCCAAAAGGCCGAGAAAATTTTTTTTTTTTTTTTTTTTTTTTAGGGTTTGGCGGTCATCCCAGACGAGCTGGTTCCCCGCCTCCCCTGTTTTTGGCGTGGACCCTTAGTCCCACTGTGAGCTATTGCCCACAGTGGTCCACCGGGCCCACATTTGAAGTGATTAATGTGAGGTTTTTTTTTTGGTGTGTGGATCCCCGGCCCCCGACCAGACCAGGCGCACTACTGCGGGGAGCAGCAAATGCATCTGACCTTAGCCACGGGACCGAGATTGATCCTCCCGGCCTCCGACCAGACCAAGCGCACTACTGGAAGGGCCAGCAAATACACTTGATCTTAGCCAAAAGGCCGAGAAGCGATTACGTCAAGTTATGACCGCATGAATAAACTTTTGTATGCTTCGGCAGGTTTCCTTACCCATGTCATCATCAAGCGCTTGGTGAAAAACTGGTTAAAAAATATACTAGACACCCATAGAATTTTATTTAAAAATTAACCCTAACACACGTAATAACGCCAAAATTTCTTGTATGTTTAGCTATGAGTAGTTACGTCAATAAAAAACTAGGAGTCTCCATTAATTTAAACCATAACTTCCCGAGATAATCATAAAATTATGTAGTATTATTAAACACCGCAGTTATACCCCTTAATTATAAAAGTATGTCAAGGGAGACAAACCTGGTCCCTTGACTCAACCAGAATTGTTTCCCCCTTTTACACACTAACTTCCCCTTGAATGACCGTTTACCTGCGCGCGTAAGCAACCAGTAACGCTTCACCGAGCACGAGCCGACCACTACGACAATAACCAAGGGTCAGCGGGTACTGATAACCGGTAGATAAACACGCACACTAAAGCGGGCTGACAACAGCGCTGGCCAGCTCGAGTTGATCTTACCTGAGATAAACACACCCACTGAGGCGTTCTGGTTGACCGTTAACATAATTAACACAGTGACACAGCCGGGGCTGTGAAGGGAATATTTGGGTAGGAAAAATAAGCTATGCTCAAATATACCTACACGAAGTGCGTGTGAAGAGAGTGTATCAACAGCTAGATGTCTATCTATTACAGAACGTCGCAGTCAACCCCAACATTGTTTAGGCAATCCATTTACAGGACGTTGCAGACAACCCCAACAGTGATTGGTTGCGCGTGTGCCATCATGACATCCGTGTATGCGTGCGTGTGTATGTACATGCGTGTGTGTGTGTGTGTGCTATCAATTACAGGACGTCGCAGTCAACCCCAATATTGTCTGGTTGCCCTTGTACCATCATGATTCGCCGTGTGTGTGCGCGCGCATGTAGGCGTGTGTGTGTGCATGCGTGGGTGTACTGCCGAGTGTATGTGCGCGCGGGCGGGTGTGCTATCAATTACAGAACGTCGCAGTCAACCTCAACATTCTATGGAGTTTCATGTGGGCTGGGCAAGTTTGCAATTGTCATTTTCAATTAACACCAGCCAGGCCATGTGCGTGTGAAGAGGGTGTATCACCACCTAGGTGTCTATCTATTACAGGACGTCGCAGTCAGTCCCAACATTGTTTATGCAATGCAATTACACGCCGTTGCAGACAGCCCCAACATTGATTGGTGCTCGTGGGCCATCATCACATCCGTGTGTGTGTGTCTGTGTGTGTGTGTGCGCGCGCGCGTGTATGCTATCAATTACAGGACGTCGCAGTCAACCTCAACATGCTATGGAGTTTCATGTGTGCTGGGCAATTTTGCAATTGTCATTTTGAATGAACACCAGCCAGGTCATATGTGTGTGAAGAGGGTGTATCACCAGCTAGATGTCTATCTATTATAGGACGTCGCAGTCAGTCCCAACATTGTTTATGCAATGCATTTACAGGACGTTGCAGACAGCCCCAAAATTGATTGGTGCTAGTGTGCCATCCTCACATCCGTGTGTGTGTTTGTCTGTGTGCGCGTGCGCGCGTGTGTGTGCGCGTGTGTGCTATTAATTACAGGACATCGCAGTCAACCTCAAACATTCGTGCTTCCTGGGCAAGCTTGCCGTTGTCTTTCTGAACAACCGGCACCCATGATTGTCTGTAGTGTCAATAATCAGAATTACCATCATCATCATCACCCAGCACCACCAATAAAATCATTATCATCAGCATCATCATCATCAGCATCAGCTTCGTCATCAGCTGAAGGTGACCGATCGGGTGACTTACCACAGTGCTATGTCGGCGGAGTGAACGTACGTGAACGTGTTCAGACATGACTTTGGGGAAAACAGGAGGATGACTCAGAGCGTACTGACAGCATATCGATACAGCCGATCAAATATGGCGATACTTCCGGTCATTTGACTAAGGTATACAATCGAAACACATGACTAAAACCGGTAAAGATGGCGTCGCACTCGACCACATGTGTAAGTGTACAACCGCGTGACTAAAACCGATCAAAGCTGGCGCTGTAGTCGGTCATGTCTCTTATGGAATACATCCGTAAACACGTGACTAATGGTCAAAGATGGAGTAGCAGCCGGTCACATGGCCAGACAATATTCTGCTGAATCATTCTACGTCAGCAAATACCGTGTATAAGACGACCAGAATTCGGCGAATAGAAGTATCGGTCTCAGTGAACAGCAACCAGCTCACAATGTTACAACTCGCTAATGGTAAGTTGGTTTTGTGATAAAGCTTTCACATTTTCGATGTGGTTCTCCAAGTAGGCGTATGGATAACCTAACAATACTAGTATAATACAGGGGATATATGATGCTAGACGCATATATCTGAAGAGACAAGCAATTTCTTCCTATAGTATTGTAGGCTGGGTCGACATGGAATAGCGCTGGCACTCGAACCATTGAACACAGCACTATGGTGGTACCGTAATAATATAGGTAGTAATGTGTAGTCGTAGGGGAAGGTGAAAGTGTACTGCGAGGTCCACATACCCATTATCGATAGAAATATATGAACTGTGTAACAGAAAGTACATGTCAGATCCATAGCTATTATCTGTAATATCCATGTCTATAACGCTTGTAAAGTACCCTATTCTTATCTATTTTACAGATTACGAGACCCACGAATACCTAATTAGCAAACTGTGGAGCATAATAATAGCTGAATTATACAGCTACTGTATGGCGTGTCTTAATGTCCCACAAAATCAAGAAGCTGAGAATCCATTCAGTCATTCTTGTGATTATGGTGAGGGTGGTAGTTTTGCGGACCTAGTAACGATTCGACTGCGGGATGTACTACAACAGAACTTCACCAAACAAGAAATAATCACATTAAGCCTGAATAGAATCGAGGAGTGCATCCTCGACTATAATCGACAACAGGATACTCCAGATCCAGCCTCACCGAATGTCGAGCGAACATTATCACCGGCATCCTTAACCTTTAGTCAATCCACACTAGCGGATGAGTATTAAAACACCTACATAAAAACAAAATGGTTGTAATATACTTATAGACTTGTCTTTAATAACTGACCAGGCCTCAAGACGAAGAAAACTACAAGGGGTGTGAGGAGACTATATGGATAGCACTGGTATTCTGAGTTCGTAGACTACAGCTCACAGTGACTACAGCGCAAGTAACACCGCGACCTCTACGCTATCTATTTCATCATGGCTAGAGGTCATGTGGCGACCATGACCCGCATTCTCCAACCCACCTCAAACATACAACAGGTCAAGGAGCGGGTAGTAGAACGCTTAGTCGCGCCATACGAACAGCCACGTCAGCGTAATCTGAACCGCTTGACCTAAGAAACTGACTGAAACCGGTTTTACACGTGGCTAAAAAAAACTAGTATATAAACCCGAGGCTGATAACACTCAAGCATTGTGAACAGAAGATGACTACAGATCTCAAGACTGCCTGCTAACTGGGTCTACATGACTCGTAGTGGTGAGACTATTAGATCAGTGGGCGGTGGTGATAAGGCCGTGTATGTCTCATCCTACAGAGGAACGACGACGTTACACATCCGAAGATTTTACGGTGAAGCCGACCAGAAATTCCCGACTAAGACGGGTATGACACTTTCTCGACAAGAATATGAACAGATGAGCGCCATGCATCTCGAGATCCTAGCTGACTTTGACAGACTCAACCAAGTTAACCAAGCCAGTAACGAAATCAATCACGGTACTAACAGAGACAAGCAAGTCAGTAACCAAAACATTCAAGTCAGTGCTCATGTCAAACAACGCACTACCAGAAGCCATCAAGTCCAACACACTCAAACAGTACTCAAGCCAAACAGGGTACTAAACGAAGCCACCAAGTAGACGCATACTATACCACCAGTTATCAACCCAACTACAGTCAGATGTGTGATGACCCCAGCAACCAGTTATGTGAAGAGCCCAATAGCCAGATGTTTGATGTGCCCGACAGTCAGATGATTGATGGCCCTGTTGTCTACAATACTCTGATGTCAGCCCACCAATCAGGAGATCAGCCTTATGACTACAGACCAAGTGACATATACATACCAGGCTACCAGCTGGAAAAACCAACCTACTCAGACAATGGTGTGAAGAAACCCAGAAACAACATACAATGTGTATAGCTCTGTATGTGAAAATAAAATGCTGTGATGATACTATGTATACCAGCTCATAGCACATCATCCGTTTCGTGTAATGACATTATGAATTTTGTTTTTTATTATTCTTGTAAAATGTACTGAAACACTGTAAAATGCACTGAAATACTGTAAAATAAACAGGTATATAGATTATAATTACGGTTTGGTTGTTGAATATTTAGTGTTTACGGTGTATATAGTTGTCATGCGATGAGAGAATGAAGGGCAAAAATCTCAATCAAGTAATAAAATTTGTTAGCCAAATGGGGAAAAATTTTGGCTACATTTCAACCAGACTTATAAAAAACTCACCCAAACTCATGAAAAGTAGGAAACTTTGTTAACCAAATGTGAAAAGTTTTGGTCACATTTCATCCAAACTTATAAATAACGCAGTCAAACTTATGAAAAGTAGGAACATTTGTTAATCAAAGGTGAAAATTTTGGCCAAATTTCATCCAAACTTATGAAAAGTAGGACAATTTGGTAACCAAAGGTGAAAAGTTTGGTCAAAGTTCAACCACAACCATCAACAAGTAGGAAAATTTGTTAACGAAAGTGAAAAGGTTAGCCAAAGTTCAAACAAACTCATAAAAAGTAGGAAACTTTGTTAACCAAATGGCAAAAATCTTGGCCAAGTAATAAAATTTGTTAGCCCGAGGGTGAAAATTTTGGCAACATTTCAACCAGACTTATAAAAAGCTCACCCAATCTTATGAAAAGTAGAAAAATTCGTTAACCAAATGTGAAAAGGGTAGCCGAATTTCAAACCAAACTTATAAAAATTCTCAGTCAAACATATGAAAAGTAGGAAAATTTGTTAACCAAACGTGAAAAGTTTGGTCAACTGTCACCCAAACTTATGAAAAGTGGGAGATTTTGTTGTCCAGATGTGAAAAGTTTGACCACACTTCACCCGAACTTATGAAAAGTAGGAAACTTTGTTAACCAAAGCGCAAAAATCTTGGCCAAGTAAGAAAATGTGTTAACCAAATGTGTAAAGGTTAACCAAATTTCAAACCAAACATATAAAAATCTCAGTCAAACATATCAAAAATAGGAAGAATTTGTTAACCAAACTTGAAAAGTTTGGCCAACTTTCACCCAAACTTATGAAAAGTGGGAGATTTTGTTGTCCAGATGTGAAAAGTGTGACCACACTTCACCCGAACTTATGAAAAGCAGGAAACTTTGTTAACCAAAGCGCAAAAATCTTGGCCAAGTAAGAAAATGTGTTAACCAAATGTGAAAAGGTTAACCAAATTTCAAACCAAACATATAAAAATCTCAGTTAAACATATGAAAAATAGGAAGAATTTGTTAACCAAACTTGAAAAGTTTGGCCAACTTTCACTCAAACTTATGAAAAGTGGGCGATTTTGTTGTCCAGATGTGAAAAGTGTGACCAAATTTCACCCATACTTATGAAAAGTAGGAAACTTTGTTAACCAAATGGTAAAAACCTTGGCCAAGTAAGAAAATGTGTTAACCAAAGGTGAAATTTTTTGGACAAGTTTGACCAAATTTCAAACAAAACTCATAAAAAAACTAGGAAACTTTGTTAACCAAATGTGAAAAGTTTGACCAAAGTTCATCGAAACTTATAAGATATTCGCCTGTCCCCTATGCAAACAACAGTTGTATTTCAGAAAATTAAACGTATCTTATGTAATAAGTCACTATAATTGAAGGAACAAAATAAAATTTCAACAATAAAATTGTACAAAAAATTAACAATTAAATTTCTACATGAAACATTCAAGTTGGAAACATAAAGAGAAATTTAATTGTTAATTGTTTGTACAATTTTATTGTTGACATTTTATTTTGTTCCTTCAATTATAGTGACTTATTACATAAGATACGTTTAATTTTCTGAAATACAACTGTTGTTTGCATAGGGGACAGGCGAATATCTTATAAGTTTCGATGAACTTTGGTAAAACTTTTCACATTTGGTTAACAAAGTTTCCTAGTTTTTTTTAATGTTTTGTTTGAAATTTGGTCAAACTTGTCCAAAAATTTTCACCTTTGGTTAACACATTTTCTTACTTGGCCAAGGTTTTTACCATTTGGTTAACAAAGTTTCCTACTTTTCATAAGTATGGGTGAAATTTGGTCACACATTTTCACACCTGGACAACAAAATCGCCCACTTTTCATAAGTTTGGGTGAAATTTGGCCAAACTTTTCAAGTTTGGTTAACAAATTCTTCCTATTTTTCATATGTTTGACTGAGAATTTTATATGCTAGGTTTGAAATTTGGTTAACATTTTCACATTTGGTTAACACATTTTCTTACTTGGCCAAGATTTTTGCGCTTTGGTTAACAAAGTTTCCTACTTTTCATAAGTTCGGGTGAAGTGTGGTCAAACTTTTCACATCTGGACAACAAAATCTCCCACTTTTCATAAGTTTGGGTGACAGTTGACCAAACTTTTCACGTTTGGTTAACAAATTTTCCTACTTTTCATATGTTTGACTGAGATTTTTATAAGTTTGGTTTGAAATTCGGCTAACCTTTTCACATTTGGTTAACGAATTTTCCTACTTTTCATAAGATTGGGTGAGCTTTTTATAAGTCTGGTTGAAATGTAGCCAAAATTTTCACCCTCGGGCTAACAAATTTTATTACTTGGCCAAGATTTTTGCCATTTGGTTAACAAAGTTTCCTACTTTTTATGAGTTTGTTTGAACTTTGGCTAACCTTTTCACTTTCGTTAACAAATTTTCCTACTTGTTGATGGTTGTGGTTGAACTTTGACCAAACTTTTCACCTTTGGTTACCAAATTGTCCTACTTTTCATAAGTTTGGATGAAATTTGGCCAAAATTTTCACCTTTGATTAACAAATGTTCCTACTTTTCATAAGTTTGACTGCGTTATTTATAAGTTTGGATGAAATGTGACAAAAACTTTTCACATTTGGTTAACAAAGTTTCCTACTTTTCATGAGTTTGGGTGAGTTTTTTATAAGTCTGGCTGAAATGTAGCCAAAATTTTTCCCCATTTGGCTAACAAATTTTATTACTTGCTTGAGATTTTTGCCCTTCATTCTCTCATCGCATGACAACTATATACACCGTAAACACTAAATATTCAACAACCAAACCGTAATTATAATCTATATACCTGTTTATTTTACAGTATTTCAGTGCATTTTACAGTGTTTCAGTACATTTTACAAGAATAATAAGAAACAAAATTCATAATGTCATTACACGAAACGGATGATGTGCTATGAGCTGGTATACATAGTATCATCACAGCATTTTATTTTCACATACAGAGCTATACACATTGTATGTTGTTTCTGGGTTTCTTCACACCATTGTCTGAGTAGGTTGGTTTTTCCAGCTGGTAGCCTGGTATGTATATGTCACTTGGTCTGTAGTCATAAGGCTGATCTCCTGATTGGTGGGCTGACATCACAGTATTGTAGACAACAGGGCCATCAATCATCTGACTGTCGGGCACATCAAACATCTGGCTATTGGGCTCTTCACATAGCTGGTTGCTGGGGTCATCACACATCTGACTGTAGTTGGGTTGATAACTGGTGGTATAGTATGCGTCTACTTGGTGGCTTCGTTTAGTACCCTGTTTGACTTGAGTACTGTCTTGAGTGTGTTGGACTTGATGGCTTCTGGTAGTGCGTTGTTTGACATGAGCACTGACTTGAATGTTTTGGTTACTGACTTGCTTGTCTCTGTTAGTACCTTGATTGATTTCGTTACTGGCTTGGTTAACTTGGTTGAGTCTGTCAAAGTCAGCTAGGATCTCGAGATGCATGGCGCTCATCTGTTCATATTCTTGTCGAGTAAGTGTCATACCCGTCTTAGTCGGGAATTTCTGGTCGGCTTCACCGTAAAATCTTCGGATGTGTAACGTCGTCGTTCCTCTGTAGGATGAGACATACACGACCTAAACACCACCGCCCACTGGTCTAATAGTCTCACCACTACGAGTCATGTAGACCCAGTTAGCAGGCACAGTCTTGAGGTCTGTAGTCATCTTCTGTTCACAATGCTTGAGTGTTATCAGCCTCGGGTTTATATACTAGTTTTTTTAGCCACGCGTAGAACCGGTTTCAGCCAGTTTCTTAGGTCAAGCGGTTCAGATTACGCTGACGTGGCTGTTCGTATGGCGCGACTAAGCGTTCTACTACCCGCTCCTTGACCTGTTGTATGGCTGAGCTGTTTGGGGAATGCGGGTCATGGTTGCCACATGACCTCTAGCCATGATGAAATAGATAGCGTAGAGGTCGCGGCGTTACTTGCGCTGTAGTCACTGTGAGCTGTAGTCTGCGAAGTCAGAATACCAGTGCTATCCATATACAGTCTCCTCACACCCCTTGCAGTTTTCTTCGTCTTGAGGCCGTGTTCAAGGGTTCGAGTGCCAGCGCTATTCCATGTCGACCCAGCCTACAATACTATAGGAAGAAATTGCTTGTCTCTTCAGATATATGCGTCTAGCATCATATATCCCCTGTATTATAACAGTATTGTTAGGTTATCCATACACCTACTTGGAGAACCACATCGAAAATGTGAAAGCTTTATCACAAAACCAACTTACTATTAGCGAGTTGTAACATTGTGAGCTGGTTGCTGTTCACTGAGCCCGGTACTTCTATTCGCCGAATGCTGGTCGTCTTATACACGGTATTTGCTGACGTAGAATGATTCAGCAGAATATTGTCTGGCCATGTGACCGGATGCGTCTCCATCTTTGACCATTAGTCACGTGTTTCGGATGTATCCCATAAGACACGTGACCGACTACAGCGCCAGCTGTGATCGGTTTTAGCCACGCGGTTGTACACTTACACATGTGCTCGAGTGCGACGCCATCTTTACCGGTTTTAGTCATGTGTTTCGATTTTATACTTTATTCAAATGACCGGAAGCATCGCCATATTTGATCGGCTGTATCGATATGCTGTCAGTACGCTCTGAGTCATCCTCCTGTTTTCCCCAAAGACATGTCTGAACACGTTAACGTACGTTCACTCCGCCGACATAGCACTGTGGTGAGTCTCCCGATCGGTCACCTTCAGCTGATGACGAAGCTGATGCTGATGATGATGATAATGATTTTATTGGTGGTGCTGGGTGATGATGATGATGGTAATCCTGATTACAGACACTTCAGACAATCATGGGTACCGGTTGTTCAGAAAGACAACGGCAAGCTTGCCCAGGAAGCACGAATGTTTGAAGTTGACTGCGATGTCCTGTAATAGATAGACATCTAACTGGTGATACACCCTCTTCACACGCACATGACCTGACTGGTGCTAATTCAAAATGACAATTGCAAACTTGCCCAGCACACATGAAACTCCATAGAATGTTGAGGTTGACTGCGACGTCCTGTAATTGATAGCAAACACGCGCGCGTTCACGCACACACAGACACATACACGGATGTGATGATGGTCCACGAGAACCAACCAATGTTGGGGCTGTCTGCAACGGCGTGTAAATGCATTGCATAAACAATGTTTGGACTGACTGCGACGTCCTGTAATAGATAGACATCTAGCTCGTGATGCACCCTCTTCACACGAACATGACCTGGCTGGTGTTAATTGAAAATGACAATTGCAAACTTGCCGAGCCCATATGAAACTGCATAGAATGTTGAGGTTGACTGCGACGTCCTATAATTGATAGCACACCCACGCGCGCGCACATACACTCGGCAGTACACCCACGCACGCACACACACGCCTACACGGGCGCACACACACGGCGAATCATGATGGTACAAGGGCAACCAGACAATATTGGGGTTGAATGCGACGTCCTGTAATTGATAGGACACACACACACGCATGTACATACACACGCACGCATACACGGATGTCATGATGGAACACGCTCAACCAATCACTGTTGGGGTTGTCTGCAACGTCCTGTAAATGCATTGCATAAACAATGTTGGGGTTGACTACGACGTTCTGTAATAGATAGACATCTAGCTGTTGATACACCTTCTTCACACGCACTTCGTATAGGTGTATTTGAGCATAGCTTATGTTTCCTACCTGTCAGGGTCTTAAACTTGGCTCGCTAACCTAACACATGTGAGACAGTACAAGTACAACGTGATTTGACGTAAGACTCAACGACACACCGTTCAATGGATTTATTCACATGTGAAATACAGAACGATGATCACAACAATATATACTGGATACTTCAATACACTTACATCCACAATACAGCTCACAAGTCTGACTCTCAAGATGTCCAGACACTCGCCTTTCAAGCACAGAAAACCACACAACGCCTTTCTCTCATCACACGTCTGTCCGAGTCGAAGTCCCAGAGCGGTCTGCCGCTAGTTCGCAACTTGCCTCCCACCTGAGGTGGCTTCACGAGACATGCGTGCGTCTTGCGTCATCCTTGCCTGACCGCTGGTTGCTTGTCAGCCAGCAATCTTGCAGGCCGGTAACTACCACTCGCCTGGCGGCGTAACGAAGTTACTGCCTCCCTGCTGTGAGCTAAGTCGCCTGGCGGCGTAACGATGTCACTGCATCACTGTATCCTTTTCGGACTCTGACACGCTCCCCCGGCAAATTCATGAAAGATGTCATCTTTCATGTATAATATATGTACATACTGGGTTAATATTTAAACCTTGTCAGAGTCGACCTTTCTATTGTTATGTACATTGGTATCAAAATACAAATAAATACACATATGCCATAGAAATATATAAGAAATGGAAGTTGCATTCAACGACATGTGGTGTTCAACCTTTAACACTTGTCAGGTTTCATCCTCTCGATGGCTGATTACCTCAATTGCATTAATGACCCAGTCAGATCGGTAGTACCAGCTTCACGCATCTACCTCGCAGCATTTAAAAAACAACGTAATAATATGGTTCTTGAAACAAAAACCATCTAGCTAGACTGAAATACGACTTTGTATAAGTCGCATAAAACGCTCAAACCCTGCCCTTATTTGGCCAGTAGTTCTTGTGTTGGTCTGCAATGTTGGTAACACTCTGCCATGCGCAGTAGATGGCTACCTGTTGTGTCAACAATCTGGCAACAACATGTTTATATACAACACATTACTAAATACATTTCAAATTATGGCCCTTTGTGTAAGGATGTAATAACAACTAAATGAAAGGGAAATAATTTCAACATTAATGAAATAAAATAATTTACAATAATTAATTTATTTCTTAGTGTCATTGCTTGACGTTTCTTCATATTAACGAGAAAAAGTCGGTAATATGAATACATTAATCAAGATATGATTCTAAGATTACACTAGAGAAATATATAAACACACGATTCGTGTATTTCATTTTATAGATTCCTAAAGATTTTAGAATCGTCATAGCTTTTTAAACTTTTATATGTCGTCTGCTAATTTAGCTCTAAATTTCTAATTAATCCGGAAGTACAAACGAACACTAAAACCAGCTGATGTTGAAGCTTGCAGAACACACTTGTTCCGGTCTGATGTAGTTACGGAAAGTACCATGTTCTCACAGTTCATGTGTTGAATGTTTCACTACCGAACATTATGGATTCCGGTTGACTGCAGTGGTGTAGCTGTCAATGTTTAGTTTACACGTTCACACACGTCATTAAGATATCCCTGGAATGTTCCACACGCAGATGTCACTGTCAAATTGGATAGTTCGCTTACGGTAAGTTTTTGAGCGAATGTGACAATGTTCTTGTTGGTAATATATACAATTTTTAAAGTTCGCTTTCTACCACACACTACACAATTATACACGACAATCACTACATGAATTAGTAAAATAAGAACACTATATATAATGGGAGTAACCCCTATCACATCATATTGTAGACATTACACAGCTTTTTGTGAATAGAAAAAATATATTCACTGATAAATAGCTGTGTCGTCTGAGTGTATTTGTACACACTGCACTCAGACATTGGTGCTTACTGGGTCGGTCGGACAACGGGACAAAAGGTCGGCAATTGAGTTGGTTCTGCCTGGGAAATGTCGAACCTCAAAGCTGTAATCTTGAAGTTTAAGAGACCAGCGCGCTACCATATGATTTGAAGGTACACCTGAATTTATAAAACGCAACGGGCTGCTGTCAGATTCCACGATGAAATGGCGTCCTAGAAGAAATCTGGACAATTTGGTTATACCCACCATTAAAGCTAGGGCTTCCAACTGAGGTATAGACCATGCCCGTTCTCTGGGCTTTAGTTTCCTGGATACGAAGTACACGGGATGGAGGATGTTATTGTACTCTTGTAACAAGACTGCTCCAATCGCCACGGAGCTAGCATCTGTACGCAATCTGAAAGGTAAATGGAGGTTGGGCAATTTCAGGATGAGATTGTTTACACTATTATCAGAAAAACACGCAAATACTTTATTGAATGCAATTTTTAGGCATTCATTGTGTACAATTTTCCCTGGTTTATCTTTTGTTAGTAAATTAGTAAACACTTCGGTCAGTTCGGAAAAATCAGGAATGAACTGCCGGTAATAATTTATCAGTCCCAACAAACATCTGACTTGTTTCTTAGTAGTCGGAAGTGAGAGTTTTAGTATCTTGGACACAATTTTATCGTCTGTCGTGACAAAGCCATTGGATATTTTGTACCCCAAGAAAGATATTTCCTGGTAGGCTATGTCTACTTTCGCAGGTTTCACTGTCAGTCCGTGCTGTCTAATACGTTCAAATGTCTGTTCTAACGTCTTAATGTGCTCCGTCATTGTCTCTGTGTGAACACAGATGTCGTCTATATAGCAAATTGTTAGGAATGTCTACAAGAAGGAGTCGTGTCATACGTACGAATGTGGCAGGGGCATTGACTAGCCCAAATGGAAGTTTGCACCATTCGTACAGTCCCCAAGGTGTGGCAAATGCTGTCAGATGTCTGCTCTGTTCGTCTACTGCTATTTGCCAATATCCTTTAGTCATGTCTAACGTCGTAAAGAACCTAGCGTCTGTCAGTTCTGTCAGAAGATCGTCAGTGTTTGCCATTGGCTCCAAATCTAGAACAGTTATTTTATTTAGCTTTCGATAGTCGATACACAGTCTTATTGTATTGTCCTTTTTGCGTACTATGACCATTGGAGATGAGAAGTCTGATTGGGATCGTCTTATGATGTTGTTTTTCTCTAAGTTGATGATTTCTTGATGTAAATGTTCTTTGTAATGTAATGGGATGGTGTATGGTCTGCATTTTATGGGTGTGTCTGATGTGAGTGTGATGTGATGCTGTACTAATTCTGTTTGTCCTGGGTTGTTGAAGAAGATGGTGTTGTACTGTTGTATAAGCTGTTTGCAACTGTCTGTCTCTGCTTGAGTTAACTTTGGGTTGATTTTGATCTCCTTCAAGCAGTTTGTCGTGTCTAATGCAGGTGTTGGAATCTCGTCACTAGCATCGTCATCTTCGTGATCTATTATCACTGTACAAGCTGTCGTATCGTCTTGTTCATTGTCCCTGTTGTGGTATGGTCTTAGCCTATTTATGTGAAATATTTTGTGTTTGTCTTTTATTTGGATTTCGTAGTCTACCGGTGAAATCTGTCTCGTCACTTTAAAAGGTCCCTGCCAAGAATCAGTCAATAAGTGTCTGTCCCTAGGTAGTAGAAGAAGAACGTCCTATCCCGGTGTCAATGTTATCGTCCTGTTACCTTTGTCAGCATACTGTCTATAAGTAGCACCAGATAGTTTTAGTGCATTCTTTGCAATAATACAGGATTTGATGATTCTTTCACGCAATGATGTGACATATACGTATGATGATATGGGTTTAAGTACTGGAGTAGAGTCAGTTAACATTTGGTGGTAAATAGTCAATGGGCCACGTGGTTTGGCACCATAGATAAGCTCAAAAGGAGAGAAACCGGTACTAGAATGTGGTACCTCGCGATAAGCAAAAAGAATAGCTGGTAGATATACATCCCAGTTATTGGGGTGCTCTTGCGTTACTTTTACAAGCATGTGCCTTAGATCCCCGTTAAATTTTTCGATTACTCCACTAGATTGAGGATGGTACGGGGAATTGAAACATTGCTTCACTCCCAACATTTTGATGAAAGCTTGGGTAGATGCGGCAATAAACTGAGTGCCCCTATCAGATTGGATAGTGTCTGGAAAACCTATCCTAGAAAATATATGGAAGAAAACTTCCATTATATCATTGGCAGTTATGTTCTTTAGCGGAATAGCTTCTGCCCAGCGACTACATTGATCAATGACAGTTAGAATATATTTATTCCCTCTAGTTGTTGTATGATTAAGAGGGCCCACTATGTCGACAGATAGTTTTTCAAAAGGTCGACTGGCTAAGTCAGTAACTTGTAACTTTGCCTGTGGGTGTTTACCTTTTTTTACCAGTTTCTGGCAGGTGTCACAACTTCTGCAATATTCTTTAATGTCATTGCAAAATTTGGGCCAATGAAACTGTGTCAATAATCTAGATCTGGTCTTAACGTATGCCATATGCCCTGCAAGAGGTATATCGTGGGCAAGATGTAAGGCTTGCTTGCGATAATTAGTTGGCAAAACAGTTTGCTCTGTTGTGTTGTCACCTCTGGTATAATACCTGGTGAGTATATCATTTTTCATAGCAAAATGCCATTTTGCATTCTTGGTTACCTTTGGCTTTTGGCCGATCAGATTAAAGTATTTTGATAATGAAGGATCAGCTTTTTGAGCTGTTACAAATGTTTCCTTCATAGTGTTAGTAGGTAGTGATACTGGGCTAAGTGTTTGTATAGCCTCAGTTTGATTACTTTCATCTTGCACTCTAGCAGTAGATCTAGTTACTGCGTTCACACATTCAATGATATCAGATGATGATGGAACAATGTTATCAATGATGTCATGAGAACTTAGTGCTACATTAGCTACCATACATTCAATAGGTGGTGTGACATTATCAATGATGACATTTGATGGTGATGTTATGTTATCATCAATACACAGAGATGTTATGTCATGAGGTGTATCATTCACCTCTGGTAAATTTCCAATAATTACATCACACACTGGGTTTGTTAATGCAGCGCACTTTACTTTCCCAGTGAGGAAAGGTGTTTCAATATATGCCCATGCTAGTGGGTATTTCTCAATATTGCCTGAGAATGTTCTGCATGTTACGTGCCTGCCTGTATAGTCTGTAGGCATTATGAACGTTCTCTTCAGACCAATAAGTGAACTGCCTTTATCACGAAGGACTGTAGCAGACTTGCCATTCACATATCCGTGATGGACGTTTATTCTGCCTTTTGAATCTACTACCAAATTAGCTTCTTCATTGGCAATAGGGATGGCGTGACCGCATGTTAAAATACCATCTTCATAAAAGGTGTTACAAACGGAACATTTATTTGCGCTAAACATGTCAAAAACCTGTGCTGAGTTTACAGGATGTTTCTCTGGTTGTTCTTCATCTGACGACGAACCATCAAACAAGGCGGCATTGGCTTTGTTGGTCATTTGCCTACCTTTACAATCTTTCCGATGGTGTCCGTGCGCCTTACAGAGGAAACATTTACGCCAATTTCTGAAGGATCTACGCTCCTTATCTTGTCTGTTTACCATGTTTAGTAGGTAAGTATGATATCCTGGGTGCTTATCGCACATCTCACCCGGATGATGTGAAAATTTACAATAAGTACAGTGATTAAACTTCTCAGAGGTAGGCCTATGAGGTTTCTGCCTACTATAGGGTTTGTCATAGTTAGCCGCTGCTACAAAATTAATGTCAGTAGCTTCACTGGCAAAACAATGTTTGTTGGCTGTGTAGTATGCCGAACCACGTCTCTCAATCTCATCCACACTAGTGCATTCATTCTCTTGCAAACATTTTGAAAATGCTGATGGAATGGATGAAATGATTTTATCTCTAATGATTAGATCTTCTAATCTTTGATAATTTTTGTCAATTTTAGCTGCTGAAGTCCATTTGGTAAATATATCTCGGACAAAGCAGAGGTAATCAGAGAACGTTTGAGTCGGTTTTGGGCTCAACTTGCTGAACTGTTCTCTGTAACCCGCCTCATCTAACATAAAATGTGCCATAATCTTAGATTTCAGATAATGGTAATCTTTTCTGAGTTCTTTGGGGATGGTCTCAATGACTTTAAGAGGTTCCCCTGATAAACTCCTCATGTAAACAATATTCCATTCAGACAGTGGAACCTGGTAATGTTCCATTAAAGTTTCAAAATTTTGGGTAAAGGCTGCGATGCAGTCACCCGAGGTATAATTACGTACAATACCTTGATATTTCTTGTACTGGTTTTCTTTCTCCAGTCTCTCAGATTTCTTAGACTCTTTGTTAATGGCAGTCTCAGTGTCAAGTTGTTTCATCTTCAACTGTAACTCCAGTTCTTCTCTCTTACTCTGAGCTGCTATTTCTGCCTTCTTCAGTTCTGTTTCTTTTTCGATCTCGGCCTTTTTCAGTGCACTATCTACTTCAGCTTTCTTAATTTCACTATCTATCTGAGCTTATTTGGCAGCTCTTTCAGCTGCTCTTTCTTCGCGTTCGTGGTATTCAGAGTATTTCTTCTCACTCCACTTTGTTAATTCATCACTTGTCAACTGTAATTTTATCCCCATATCAATGAAATCATTTAATGAAGACATGATGAAAAATGTCAATGAAATACCAGCCACACAGAATGTGTTATAAGTGGTTAGTAATGAACAATTTACAATTGATTCCTATTGACAATACGTGCCTAAAATTGCATCCTTAAAGTAGATGAAAAGAAAAATATACTCAAGTGCCCTGGATGCGGTGAAGAAAGGTTGAAAATCGGGCTAGGAACTGTAGGGTCGCTACTTCAAAAACGCAAATGACCTCTACGCGCAAGGGTTTCGGATGGTACGGAAAACCTGCTTTGTTTTTGGAGGAAAATAAATTAGCGTCTATTTGTTGGTGTGTGCCTGCTTGTCACTAAGTATTGATTAGGTTTGTATGGCGTTGAGTGTAATTGTAGGTCGTAAGTTTGTCCGTCAACAATTTTTTGTTTTTTCAAAACACAAGTCACTTTCTTTCCCAAAACTTTCTGCTTTCCACAACTCAATGCACAAAGACCATCTACAAGCATCTCAACACTCTACAACATTGATGACACATCACTTACATCAAGATGACATTCAGTAAGGACATAGACATCAAGTTTACAAGATGGCGACAAGGTCACAATGGCGACAAGATCACAATGTCGACAAGGTCAAAACGGTGACAAGTTTCACAAATAAAAAATGTTTTACACGCTTACAGGATCAAACAATATGTATGCACTGTACGTTTACAAATAGTCTTACACATGTTTAAACAATGTAGTTAATAATCAAAATGAGCCTTCCACGATCACATTTACATGTACTATAAAGTTTGACAAAAATTTTAAGTTCACAAACTCTAGTTTTAAATCGTTAATCACATAAACATGTTCATTTCAAAGCCGGACGAATGCCACCACGTCCACACATGTCAGGGTCTTAAACTTGGCTCGCTAACCTAACACATGTGAGACAGTACAAGTACAACGTGATTTGACGTAAGACTCAACGACACACCGTTCAATGGATTTATTCACATATGAAATACAGAACGATGATCACAACAATATATACTGGATACTTCAATACACTTACATCCACAATACAGCTCACAAGTCTGACTCTCAAGATGTCCAGACACTCGCCTTTCAAGCACAGAAAACCACACAACGCCTTTCTCTCATCACACGTCTGTCCGAGTCGAAGTCCCAGAGCGGTCTGCCGCTAGTTCGCAACTTGCCTCCCACCTGAGGTGGCTTCACGAGACATGCGTGCGTCTTGCGTCATCCTTGCCTGACCGCTGGTCGCTTGTCAGCCAGCAATCTTGCAGGCCGGTAACTACCACTCGCCTGGCGGCGTAACGAAGTTACTGCCTCCCTGCTGTGAGCTAAGTCGCCTGGCGGCGTAACGATGTCACTGCATCACTGTATCCTTTTCGGACTCTGACACGACCCAAATATTCCCTTCACAGCCCAGCTGCGTCACTGTGTTAATTATGTTAACGGTCAACCAGAACGCCTCAGTGGGTGTGTTTATCTCAGGTAAGATCAACTCGAGCTGGCCAGCGCTGTTGTCAGCCCGCTTTAGTGTGCGTGTTTATCTACCGGTTATCAGTACCCGCTAGTCCCTTGGTTATTGTCGTAGCGGCCGGCTCGTGCTCGGTGAAGCGTTACTGGTTGCTTATGCACGCAGGTAAACGGTCATTCAAGGGGAAGTTAGTGTGTAAAAGGGGGAAGCAATTCTGGTTGAGTCAAGGGACCAGGTTTGTCTCCCTTGACATACTTTTATAATTAAGGGGTATAACTGCGGGGTTTAATATATTACATAATTTTATGATTATCTCGGGAAGTTATGGTTTAAATTAATGGAGACTCGTAGTTTTTTTTATTGACGTAACTACTCATCGCTAAACATACAAGAAATTTTGGCGTTATTACGTGTGTTAGGGTTAATTTTTAAATAAAATTCTATGGGTGTCTAGTATATTTTTAAACCAGCTTTTCATCAAGCGCTTAATGATGATACATGGGTAAGGAAACCTGCCGTAGCATACAAAAGTTTATTATGCGGTCATAACTTGATGTACTCGAGTTAGCTCGAGAGATGGAATAAATCAATTTTCTGTAATACTGACTTCTATCTCCTCATCGAAGGGGTTCGATATGACTGGGTTTCGATCACACCACACACACCCCACCACACACGCACACACACACCCAGTGGGACTCGAACCCGGCAACTATTTGGTCTACTTATCTATGTATTCCACATACCCGGGGCTTGTCTCGTTGTCCGCCGCCGCCGCCCCACCCCTAGACCGGAAGTGACAACCGGAAGTGGCCCAAGAAAATAACCACCAAAATTTAAAAAAAAAATGCTGTCGGAAAAGGACTCAGTTTCGTGACGTCAGAGCATAGGATCATGACTTTTGTATAGTAAAATATGACGTCACCACGAAGGACTAAAGTCCTAAAATCCTCTTCAAATACCACCTGACATACTACTAAGGTGGAGTACCCGTTTATTACCCACCTCTTCACCCCCTCCCCGAATCAGGATTGCGTGAAGCCATGCGGTGCTGGATGAAGTTTAAGAGCAGCCGACAGATAACTATCTGTAGGTTATGGTCTCCGAAGTCATGCTTCGTGTAATAGAGAATCAGAGAAACGTGGTAATGTTTAGTGCTCCATGGGAGCAGCCTCGCCCGGTAGGTGTTGTAATGTACACCAGGAGACTCCAGACCATCAGCAAGCGACTAAGTGACTCCAGACCATCAGCAAGCGACTAAGTGACTCCAGACCACCAGCAAGCGACTAAGTGCCTCCAGACCACCAGCAAGCGACTAAGTGACTCCAGACCACCAGCAAGCGACTAAGTGACTCCAGACCACCAGCAAGCGACTAAGTGACTCCAGACCACCAGCAAGCGACTAAGTGACTCCAGACCACCAGCAAGCGACTAAGTGACTCCAGACCACCAGCAAGCGACTAAGTGACTCCAGACCATCAGCAAGCGACTAAGTGACTCCAGACCATCAGCAAGCGGCTAAGTGACTCCAGACCATCAGCAAGCGGCTAAGTGACTCCAGACCACCAGCAAGCGACTAAGTGCCAAAGATTAACAATATTTAAAATAGGCACGTGGAACGTTCGAGCTATGAGTGGGGATGGCAAACTGGGTAATATCGAGCAAGAAATGAGAAGATTGAATATTACTGTTTTAGGTATAGTTGAGACCAGATGGAAAGGAATGGGCATGCTAACTTCAGAGGAACACAATCCTTTATTGTGGAGAGAAAAAGAACAACATCGATGAGTAGCACTTGTAATGGATATGGAGAGACAAAAATCTATCAAAGGATATTGGAATGTATCAGACAGAATATTACTATAAAGTTAAGTGGCAGATCTTTTGATCTAAACATCATACAAGTTTATGCACTAACAACAGGCAGCAGTGATGACAGCATCGATGCATTTTATAATGATTTGGATAATGCCTTTAAGAAATGCAAGTATCCAGAATTAAATATAATTGGTGACTTTAATGCTAAAGTTGGAAATCAACAAGCCGAATGCATACTAGGCAAGCATGGACTAGGGGAGCAGAATGCAAGAGGTTGCAGACTTGTACAATGAGCAAAAGAACATGATATGATTATTGGAAACACCTTTCATCAGCAACATCCAAAGAGATTATGGACATGGAGGAGTTCTGACCATAAGATCAGAAACTAGATTGATTACATTCTCATCAACAGAACATTTCGAAATGCCTTAAAAGTCGCAAAAACTATAACAAGCACACACTGCTAGAGTGAGGCCCCCCCCACCCTTTCCACACACACACACACACACACCAACCCTCACTGCCACATCGGTGTGTGGATACACTGTTGTGACGTGTCGATTCTATATTGTCAACGGACACAGAGAATTGATTGAGGCGGGGCTATCTGTCCAAGTGGGTGGAGAATTTGTGAGCGTCACAGATGTGACCAATCTTGCAAGTCTGCGTTGGCTACGAATTTTTCGATCCTAATCGAAACGCCATTCTCTCCGTGAATCCCCCACCCTCTCCCAGTCTCCAGCCTCCACATCGCCCGACAAAGCTCGACGTTGTATTCAGTCACCATTGTGTGAATCACCGGAAGCAACAGAAGTCTCAGGAAAGAAATACTATTGTGATATCCCGAAAAAAATACCCTTGTCATATCACAAAAGAAATACAATTGTGATATCACAAAAGAAATACTATTGTGACATCACAAAAGAAATACTATTGTGATATCACAAAAGAAATACTATTGTGATATCCCGAAAGAAATACTATTGTGATATCACGAAAGAAATACTATTGTGATATCACGAAAGAAATAGTATTGTGATATCACGAAAGAAATACTATTGTGATATCACGAAATAAATACTATTGTGATATAAATGAAGAAATACTATTGTGATATCACGAAAGTAATACTATTGTGATATCACGAAATAAATACTATTGTGATATCACAAAAGAAATACTATTGTGATATCATGAAATAGATACTATTGTTAGTTAGTTAGTTAGTCAGTTAGTCTCAGTTCCAACTTCACAGCAACGGGTCGTCCCCATTATGCTCCGTTCCTGTGCCAGTGAATATCATACAAAACGCTCCCCACCGCCCAATGTGAAAAGTGGAAAAGACTTGAGTCTCGACAAACATCAGCCCGCACAGATGCACTGTGCATAATGCCGCCGCCAGAATGTCAAAACAATAGTCCCCCACAAAACACCCAGTTCATTTCTGATGGAATCTGCAGCCATTTTCCCATCTGGATGTTTCCTAGATGTTCACCCACACAGTCCACGAAATACAGTTCATCGTCGATGGCAGTGGCAGTCAACCAGATACTATTGTGATATCATGGAAGACATACTATTGTGATATCACGAAAGTAATACTATCATGATGTCACGAAAGTAACACTATTATGATATCAAGTAATACTATCATGATGTCACGAAAGTAGCATTATTGTGATATCACGAAAGAAATACTATCATGATATCCTAAAAGAAATACTATTGTGATATCCCGAAAGAAATACTATTATGATATCCCGAAAGAAATAATATCATGATATCCCAAAAGAAATACTATTGTGATATCCTGAAAGAAATACAATTGTGATATCCCGAAAGAAATATTATTGTGATATCCCCAAAGATATACTATCATGATATCCCGAAATAAATGCTATCATGATATCCCAAAAGAAATACTATTGTGATATCCCGAAAGAAACACTATTGTGATATCCCAAAAGAAATACTATTGTGATATCATGAAATAAACACTATTGTGACATCCCAAAAGAAATACTATTGTGATATCTTGAAAGAAATACTATTGTGATATCACGACAGAAATACTAATGTGATATCTCGAAAGAAATACTATTGTGATTTCACGAAAGAAATAATATTATGCTATTACGAAAGAAATACTATTTTTATATCACGAAAGAAATAATAATGTGGTATTACGAAAGAAATTCTATTGTGATATCACAAAAGAATTACTATTTTGATTTTCTTCTTTATGTTGCATATCCCTTACAGGACGTTGCAGTTAACACCAGCATTTTTCAGCTGCTGTTGATGTACTAGGCAAGGTTACGCACAGTAGTTTGCCATTGCTTTCTGAGCGACCGACTCACATACCCTGTAAATTACCGATGCGGGTGAGAACCGCTACCAATTCTCGCCTCACATCACGTCGCTCACGAGAGTATACGCGATTACGGAGAAACACGCTAACATCTAGGTCAGGGAGACCGGCACTATTGTGATATCATCAAATAATTACTATTTTGATACCAACTAGCAGCCGCTATGGCGCAGTGTTAAGTATGATTGCATGTGAAGAAAACGTCTCGCGTACAATCCTTGTCCTTCGGATGGTCAGTGTCGTCTGGCGCTGGTGATCATGTCTGTCCACGGCCTTCTGTCTCGTGTACTGACAATCATTTTGGATTATGATGTTCCTCCATACCGTGATGTTAGACTCTTGGTCTCCACCTGGTTCTCTTTCCCTCCAAGCTTCCCGTTGTGACGACATACCCCAGCCTCCCACTCCAACTTTCCAGTTGTTTAGTTTAGTTTAGTTTAGTCGACGGATCAACATCACGACACACGGGTGTAACCCATAAATGCTCCGTTCTACTCCTAACTCAAACCTAAGTCTGTAGAATCTCAGCGCAGTGCACGAACTCCGTAGCACCGGCGAGGATCATGAAATACTTTGGGTAGATTTTAAACTCAAAATTTTGCACGGGCAGCTCCATTAGGCTATTCTGTTTTCCATTTCCAACTGCCAAGGGATGTTTTTGCGCTCGCAAACATACACACAGACGTCCGATCTCACTACCCAGAGACCAGGGGAAATTTTGTTACTACGTTCACTCCCTGTCAGAGTCTTACTTGAACATACTTCTGGCTCGCATTTCAAGACAAAGGTGAAACAATTACATGCGTTCAATAACAACACTCTCACGCACGGCAACGATAGTTTTAGTCCGTTTATTCACAAACGATTCACATGGGCAAACTCACATAAGTTGCGCTCTTGGCAACGCGCACCTTGTACAATCATCATTATCACAGAATAGTAATCATTCATGAGAAACAATACAATATAATAGCATAACCCAGCTCTCACACTGTCTCCGCTCAAACACAACTCGCTTCACAACTCAATCACACCATCAATAATACAATCATATCACAACGCTCACGAAACACAACTACTGCCCTATGTCTGTCCGTCCCGCTGTCCTGAACCCGTCTGACCAACAAAGGTACGTTTGGTCAGTTCACGGCTGCTCACAGTTCGTGAGACCCGTGCGGTGTGTTGTGGTGCGGTGACCACGGGCCTTAGCCTGGTTGTAAGTTGACTCGCAATCGGTGACCGTGCTGCAGGACGCCAGGCTATCTGCCCTGTTCTCCTGCCGTGAACTGTCTCCTGTTTATCCCTGTCATACAGGGTATTGGGTCCCTGACACAGTCAACGTGAAAACATCCTGGCCCTCAGCGGGGCTTGAATCCGGGACCTCCAGCACTCGAGACGGATACCATACCTTGAGACCACTCAGCCCTCCCCCTCTCCCTCCTCTATGCTTCCCGTTGTGACGACACACTCCAGCCTTCCCCTCCAAGTCCCCCGTTATGATGACATAATCCAGCCTTCCCCTCCAACCTTTCCCTCCAAGCTTCCCGTTGTGACGACATATTCCAACCTTCCCCTCCAAGTCTCCCCTCGTGACGACATACTTCAGCCTTCCCCTCCAAGTCTCCCCTTGTGACGACATATTCCAACCTTCCCCTCCAAGTCTCCCCTTGTGACGACATATTCCAACCTTCCCCTCCAAGCTTCCCGTTGTGACGACATATTCAAACCGTCCCCTCCAATTCTCCCGTTGTGATGACATACTCCAGCCTTCCCCTCCTAGTCTCCCCTTGTGACGACATATTCCAACCTTCCCCTCCAAGTCTCCCCTTGTGACGACATATTCCAACCTTCCCCTCCAAGTCTGCCCTTGTGACGACATATTCCAACTTTCCCCTCCAAGTCACCCCTTGTGACGACATATTCCAACCTTCCCCTCCAAGTCTGCCCTTGTGACGACATATTCCAACCTTCCCCTCCAAGTCTGCCCTTGTGACGACATATTCCAGCCTTCCCCTCCAAGCTTCCCGTTGTGACGACATATTCCAACCTTCCCCTCCAATTCTCGCGTTGTTACGACATACTCCAACCTTCCCCTTCAAGTCTCCTGTTGTGACGACATACTCCAACCTTCCCCTTTAAGTAAATACTCCAACCTTCCCCTTTAAGTCCCCCGTTGTGACGACATATTCCAGCCTTCCCCTCCAAGTCTCCCCTTGTGACGACATATTCCAGCCTTCCCCTCCAAGTCTCCCCTTGTGACGACATACTCCAACCTTCCCCTCCAAGTCTCCCCTTGTGATTTCATATTCCAGCCTTTCCTATCTCATGACATGGCCACTGAATGCGGACTGACATCTTCTGATACCAGCAAGCAGTTCTCTTGTCGAGTTAGCTTCTTTCAAGATACGTTCATTTCTATCCGTCGACGGTGTTATAATCATTCTTCAATACAACCATATTTCCGCAGCCTGAGCATACCTCCTCACTTGTCTGCTAACTAGCATGATTTGCTTCCATGTGTCAGCAATGGCTCAATGTAGTTTTTAAGAAGTCATTTCTTCGCCTCGAATGACAAAGACTTATTTAAAAGAATATCCTTCAAATTGTGAAATACAACCGTTGTCTGGCTCAGTCTACAGTTAGCTTCTATAATACACATACTACAACAGTTAATAAACACATAATTCAACAGTTAATACTAAACACATAATTCAACAGTTAATAAAGTGCAACAGAATAAAAGCAATTAAAAGGTATAATGGGAGAGACAGAAAGGGGCAGAGATCGAGAAACAGAAGGGCACAGAGAACGAACGAACGAACGAACAAACTTTATTTTCAAAGGGTTAAGAATTGGGCACGCAGGCCCGTCTAACATTCTGCCCTTCTGTAACATAATGGCTCCAGACGTTCGCATCCCCAGTCCATTTACATTTCTCAATATTAAAACAATTAAATAACGTAAGCCGTCTTGATAACTTGGTCTAAGAATAACTTAGAAACTTCGAGATCGGGAGAAAGGGGATGAACGGTGGTGACCCATAGTGATTGGTTGATTCTTGGGCGAGTAACGCTATTATCTAGGCATAATTAATTAGCCCGCCAGTCGAAGCTTTGATTCCATCTCGATAGGATGTGTCAACGATGCAGTGATCATAACGTGCCCAAAATCCATCTTTAAGATGTAGTTTCTGCATCTCAGGTACCACAAATCATTTATATGTTATGTGTAAGCCTGATGATAAGAGAGTGAAACGAATGGCATGGTATTTTTCTTGAGAAAATGTGAGAATGAAGACCGACATTCGTTCTACAGTGAAACTAAAGCTGCCGCTCTAACATGTCATGTCTGCCACAGTGAAATATTCTTACCATGTCTATTAGCTATCTGATTGATGATTTGCATGTGCTTGTGTCTGTAAACTACGCTCAATGCATATTGCAAAACCTCTGCGCGCTCTGAATATTCGTGAGTGCCTATCATGACTCATTCTAACCAAACTGTACACTGCTCTTGCTAGTTACATTTGGCAGTCTGGATTGGAATGTGTGGTGCTGCATGTAATATTTCCTTTATAATGGCTGAGAATGTTTGAGTGAATGAGATGGTAATTATATAATTAACCTCTCATATTTGTAAAAGTAACGATGCTTATTATATCCATGTTTGCGGGACTGCATTGCGCTTTAGAAATTACAAAGTTCCTGTAATATCTGAGGGCTATGTTACGCTCAAGAAGATTGCCACAGCATTCATATAGATTTGCCTAGGATGCAATTTCTCTTCAACGTTATGTACTGGGTCCTTTGCAACAAATGGTTTGGGTTCATATGAATTACATTCCGAAAAGGAGCAAGAGCGTCTGGTCTGCTGAATATAAATGACGGCTCAGGATAATTGTCAAGGAAAATTCATGTCTTCTTTCATATGTGTATTCCACATTTGAAAGCATTGCTTATGCAATACTGCTTGGTACTCATTGTAGTAAATATTACCATTACTCAGTGGGACAAGAGCACATGATGATGATTTATAATGGTGTGAAGCTGCCCCGGATTCAGCATGTGTGCCTATGATCTCACAGTTTTGGGGATGGCCCTTGTGAGGGAGATATCACCCCGGACCACCAAATAAATTGCACATCATCACCAGTGAAAGGCGGGTGTTCGAATATCACTTCTCTCCCCCCTTCCCATTCCTCTCTGAATTTGAAATGGTATTACATCACCATGATCATGTTTAAACAGATGTAAAACACACGTTGTACCTTTGTTTATTAACAGAATGAGGAGGATGGAGAGGCCTTCAATTAACAGGACAACTCCAGGGAAGTCCTGAGCTCTAACCTTCAATATAGCTTATACTTATAAGATGGACTCTCCAAGAAAAAATAACACATAAACCCAGGTTGCACAGACTCAGCCTGCATTCACATAACCTGGCAGATACAGATGGCCTGGAAGAAATAAAAAAAAAAAAACAATAACAGGGATACTCTCCATTTATCAATGTTCCAAGCTCTATCTTCAAGAAACATTCTGGAAGAAATCTTAGGAGTGAGAGATCACCTGAATTTCAGCCTGCATCTATTGGCCAAGGGTGAACATCAATTGTGAACTTGGAGTTTACCATCATTCTTCTCAAAACCATATCTTGAGGAGTATTCCAACTTAATACTGGCTGGAAAGCTTAACAGAAGAGTAAAAATTAGAGCAAATTCACAATCTGGATTGTGCATTAACTGGGGTGTAGATCAGTACCATCAGAAACCTGTGGGAGAGACTGGCAGAAGGAAGAAGGCTGGGACATATTTGTTTCTTAGCTCTTCCTCTACAGGAGGAGTAGAACAAAGTCCTAAGTGTCATCTCCATGAACAGTCTACTCGCCCTTAGGAAGTAAATGCTGTCCATTTTCATAAACTTGTTACAGCAGGAATTAGCATGAACTGGAAAAACATTGTAGGGAGAATGGCCACCTGAAACATTCCCAACACCTTCATAGGTGCTAAAAGAGGTTCAAGGATCAGTGTAGCAGTGTCTCCCTATACTTGCTCCATGACTATGGCTATAAGTTATCATGTTTTCCTCAGTGACAGTTTAGGGAAGGACTTAAGCATAAAATGGTCTGTGGTGTAGGATGATTTTCTGAAGTAGTGAGAAGGAGGAGGGTTTGTTTTAAGTTGATGTTTTTCTTTGGGGAATTGGGTGGGGTATTTGGGTTTTTTCATAATTATTGTCAATTTTATTGCATATTACTAAAATGTTTGAAATGTGATTTTTGGCCGATTATGAATGAAGCCTGGGTCTTCACTTGACCTCATAAAACATCAATAAAGATAGTAGGAAGAACACAGTTTTGAGATAACATGTTTCTGTGATTGTCTTGTGCACTGTTGTGAAATACATTACTTTGTGATGAATTGTCCAACTGTTGTCAAGCATCTTCATGGTGACTGTTACCTCTACTGTGGTTGTTGGTTTCAGAGATTGTGGAAGTCCTGTGTATATGTTGTCAAGTATCTTCCATGATGTATGACTTGTCTAATCTGTTGGTGTGATCATTCCTTTGTGAATGTGTGTCCAACTGTTGTCAAGATCTTCTCAGGTTGACTTGTTCAACTGGTGTAAAGTACAGTTGGTGTTGTTTATGTTCATTACAGTGGTCCAATTGTCAATGTGGTCATTTGTCCAAGTGTCTTGTGTCACTTGAATTAATTAAAGAGATCAATCATGAGGTGGGCGACCAGAGCACAGTAAACAGGATAAGTGAAAGAACTGCTTTCATTTGTTGCTGTGGCTAACTGCCAAGATCTCTATATAACCTGTAGGAGGAATCATCTAATAATAATTCTGTGTTGATCTTAAACTTAGGTCTAATTTCTCACAGTGGGGGTATTCGATGAGCCAAATTCTGTATGGTTTCTCTACAAAGGTTCTGCGAGACTACATATCAATACCTCTAGACAAGACTTGCTGTTACAAACCTGTATCTTTTATAAAGATCTATACTTTATGGAAAGTCACTTGTTGGTGCTTCTGTAATTATCTAAAACCCCAAATAGAAAACCTCACATGTGGGTGCCTGTCCGCGATTGAACCCCGGGAAAAACCCCTCAGGGTATTCACATATTGTGGGCTCCTGTCTGCAATTGAACCCTGGGAAAACCCCCTCAAGGTAATCACATAATGAGTGCTTGATGCCACTGTCTGAACCCTGGGAAAACCCCTTGGGGTACTCACCTATTGGGACCCCGAGTATGGGAAATGAACCCTGGGAATACCTTTCATGGGATTCACATAGTGGGATCTGACAACTCAGGATATAAACTGTGGGCATGCCTTGTCTGGAACTCCGGTGGGGGAAATCTAGGCTGGTATTAGAATCAGGGAGTAACCTCTCGCAAAATTAAGCCTATTGCTTAGAGTTTTATAGTGTGGTTAACGGATCCCGTCACATAAATGTAGACATAAGGTCCAGATGTTTGGCCCACAAGTAAATCTCTGGTATAGGTTGTTTCATCAATGGTGGTAATATTGCATGTATCACTGTTCATAAATGTCACATTGTACAATGTAATGAACGAAGATGTTAATTATCTTATGGGTCAACATGATTGATATACCCATGATAATGTTGTGTTTCAAAATGGGCTGATGTAATAGACTGTCAATATTGTTATGTAACTTTGTGCATGCTGTTGTTCACTATGAGTATCAGATAAAGGTACCTAAGAACCCAGAAGACACAAATTATTTTTAAATAACTTAGACAGCTAATTTCAGGATAAACTTGATTTTTCTTGAGATAAATTAAAACACCTGATCCAGTGAATAAAAGAGGGCCTACTCCACCTCAAATTTTATTGGCTGGCATGGGAGAAGAGGGAAATAATGTAATTAAAACATTTCAGTATCACTGCATCACAACATCATATAGTGGGTACTTAATTCCTCAGTCCCCATAACATGTTAGCAACACTGAGAGTAGAGAGTGTGAACCCTGATGGAAAACTTGGGCAACCATTAGGACACGTCATAACAATCTCTCTCAGTAATAGTCAGTATTCGTACCGGCTAATGTCCAGTGTCAATTCGACGTTGGGTTTATTCTTCAGTTGTGTAATCTTGTCGGTAGCCCTGATCAAGCTGCTGAGAAAGTAAGCACGAGTGAATCTCCAGGAGAAACATCCTTATCAACTCAGTCTCTTGCCATTCCTGATTTAGTGGTATTCTTAAGCGTACTTGATACGTGATGGACGAGATGAAGGGAAGATTCTACCTGATGTCATGGTCAGTCACTCATGACCCGACCACAGTCTGGTGTCTATAAGACATTAGTCTATTGTTCAATGGTGTGATCTCTGGTGTACTGGGATCCAAGTCACTAGGAGTGAACTCATTGAATCTGCAGGAAGGCCATCAAAATAACTGGACCCCTAGCCATTCATATGGAAGTGGAGAGCGTACGCAAAAGTATGTGTCCAGGAAACGATGGATAACCAACCTGATGTCATTGGCGTATCATACGACTAGGAGCATAACGTGGACAACCTGAAAAATTTCATGAAGAGATAAAACAGGATCCGTCTCCGACGTCGGCCGTCAATTCATCCTCAGTTGAGAAAGCATTTCTGCCTGAAATGGTGGAGATTAAAGGACGGACAAAGTTGAGTACAACTGATGTCATTCCCCTTTTTCATTCTCAATGGGAAGACTTTTCTGCCGGAAGAAGGTGGGAATGTAAATAAGGATTGCTGTTCTTAAACAGTTAACTTATATGGTAGAGATCACTGCAACTCCAACAGTTGACACTCTATACACAATGTCTGCGATTCAGTGGACTAACGAAAGATCACTGTTATCCAGCAGTTGACTCTTTCGAAGGTAAAGATCCCTGCAACTCCTGCAGTCGACTCTTTATACAAAGTAAGAACCATGCATTCCTCAGTGGAATCTTATATTATTACTGAGATGCGAGATATATTCAAAAGACCTGGCCAGTCCTATCCTCAAAGTCAGTAAAATTGCTTCAAAAATAATTCCAGTCAATATTGGGATCTATGAAGCTATACCCACATAGTCACACCCCTTCAAAGGTGGCTGTGATAATGACGGACTTCTCTATGGCTGAGAAGAAACGCCTTATTCGCCAAAAAGTAAACGTTTTGCTCATGTGGGAGAGAAAGAACGGATACTACAGCCACTCAAAAGCACTTAGCTAGAGAGTTGCTGAAAACAAGTTGGAAATTCCACCTTCGATTCTAGCTTAGTGGATGTTAGTATAACAGCTTCTACAAAATTCGGTTGCTACGTTAGAAAATAGAGCAACTAAGGAGAGAAAATGCTGTCACTTCTCACAACACAACAAAATAGAGGCCTAACGGAATGAGGAAATCTCAACCAATAAGTGCACCTCTAAATCTATGGTAAGACCACAGAAATGAGTCGAGGAAATATAATGGGAAATTGCTACCATCTGCAAACACAAGAGGCTTATTGGAAAGGTAGACCCTGTGTCCAACGCTAACCAAATCTGCTCTAGTAGGTTTTAGTCTCAAGTTCTGCAGCGGCTGCTATAGTTCACCCGGAAGTGAATGTCTTTGCTCCGGTGATGATCAACAATTTTAACCCAGTTCCAAATGCCAAGATTACTGTTGGAGAAAGTTGTTCAGTTAAATACACTCTCACAGGATTATCATTTTCCAGAGGCGAAGGGAAGAATGAAGTTCTGATAGAAGTTGGTTAATTGCAAAGCCATTACTTCTCAAAATGAATCTCAATGGTCGACTCATACTTTGGAAGTGTGTGACTCTGAGAGATCATTTATCATGGATAGGAAAAATAGCATGGAGATTAACTGTGAAGCATTGTTAGAGATAAATTGGAGAGCAGTTCACTGATGGGTGTAGTCATAACTCTTCATACTTCCAGTGACTAAATGGAACTTCATGCAAGACTAACTTCATGGTCTTTGCAAATATCACCAAATTCATGATTGATGGATGAATAGTGTGGCGGATTTTTCAAGGAAAAAATTATTTGATTCCATATGCACAGCTCTTGTGGGAGTGAATGGAGATAAGGAGTAAATGATGACATCACTTAAAGGATCTGGGAACAGTGAACGCCTGACCTATCAGTCACTTATCAATGACAGACTTATGGGGAGGCTATGTAACATAATGGCTCCAGACGTTCGCATCCCCAGTCCATTTACATTTCTCAATATTAAAACAATTAAATAACGTAAGCCGTCTTGATAACTTGGTCTAAGAATAACTTAGAAACTTCGAGATCGGGAGAAAGGGGATGAACGGTGGTGACCCATAGTGATTGGTTGATTCTTGGGCGAGTAACGCTATTATCTAGGCATAATTAATTAGCCCGCCAGTCGAAGCTTTGATTCCATCTCGATAGGATGTGTCAACGATGCAGTGATCATAACGTGCCCAAAATCCATCTTTAAGATGTAGTTTCTGCATCTCAGGTACCACAAATCATTTATATGTTATGTGTAAGCCTGATGATAAGAGAGTGAAACGAATGGCATGGTATTTTTCTTGAGAAAATGTGAGAATGAAGACCGACATTCGTTCTACAGTGAAACTAAAGCTGCCGCTCTAACATGTCATGTCTGCCACAGTGAAATATTCTTACCATGTCTATTAGCTATCTGATTGATGATTTGCATGTGCTTGTGTCTGTAAACTACGCTCAATGCATATTGCAAACCTCTGCGCGCTCTGAATATTCGTGAGTGCCTATCATGACTCATTCTAACCAAACTGTACACTGCTCTTGCTAGTTACATTTGGCAGTCTGGATTGGAATGTGTGGTGCTGCATGTAATATTTCCTTTATAATGGCTGAGAATGTTTGAGTGAATGAGACGGTAATTATATAATTAACCTCTCATATTTGTAAAAGTAACGATGCTTATTATATCCATGTTTGCGGGACTGCATTGCGCTTTAGAAATTACAAAGTTCCTGTAATATCTGAGGGCTATGTTACGCTCAAGAAGATTGCCACAGCATTCATATAGATTTGCCTAGGATGCAATTTCTCTTCAACGTTATGTACTGGGTCCTTTGCAACAAATGGTTTGGGTTCATATGAATTACATTCCGAAAAGGAGCAAGAGTGTCTGGTCTGCTGAATATAAATGACGGCTCAGGATAATTGTCAAGGAAAATTCATGTCTTCTTTCATATGTGTATTCCACATTTGAAAGCATTGCTTATGCAATACTGCTTGGTACTCATTGTAGTAAATATTACCATTACTCAGTGGGACAAGAGCACATGATGATGATTTATAATGGTGTGAAGCTGCCCCGGATTTAGCATGTGTGCCTATGATCTCACAGTTTTGGGGATGGCCCTTGTGAGGGAGATATCACCCCGGACCACCAAATAAATTGCACATCATCACCAGTGAAAGGCGGGTGTTCGAATATCACTTCTCTCCCCCCTTCCCATTCCTCTCTGAATTTGAAATGGTATTACATCACCATGATCATGTTTAAACAGATGTAAAAACACACGTTGTACCTTTGTTTATTAACAGAATGAGGAGGATGGAGAGGCCTTCAATTAACAGGACAACTCCAGGGAAGTCCTGAGCTCTAACCTTCAATATAGCTTATACTTATAAGATGGACTCTCCAAGAAAAAATAACACATAAACCCAGGTTGCACAGACTCAGCCTGCATTCACATAACCTGGCAGATACAGATGGCCTGGAAGAAATAAAAAAAAAAAAAAACAATAACAGGGATACTCTCCATTTATCAATGTTCCAAGCTCTATCTTCAAGAAACATTCTGGAAGAAATCTTAGGAGTGAGAGATCACCTGAATTTCAGCCTGCATCTATTGGCCAAGGGTGAACATCAATTGTGAACTTGGAGTTTACCATCATTCTTCTCAAAACCATATCTTGAGGAGTATTCCAACTTAATACTGGCTGGAAAGCTTAACAGAAGAGTAAAAATTAGAGCAAATTCACAATCTGGATTGTGCATTAACTGGGGTGTAGATCAGTACCATCAGAAACTGTGGGAGAGACTGGCAGAAGGAAGAAGGCTGGGACATATTTGTTTCTTAGCTCTTCCTCTACAGGAGGAGTAGAACAAAGTCCTAAGTGTCAACTCCATGAACAGTCTACTCGCCCTTAGGAAGTAAATGCTGTCCATTTTCATAAACTTGTTACAGCAGGAATTAGCATGAACTGGAAAAACATTGTAGGGAGAATGGCCACCTGAAACATTCCCAACACCTTCATAGGTGCTAAAAGAGGTTCAAGGATCAGTGTAGCAGTGTCTCCCTATACTTGCTCCATGACTATGGCTATAAGTTATCATGTTTTCCTCAGTGACAGTTTAGGGAAGGACTTAAGCATAAAATGGTCTGTGGTGTAGGATGATTTTCTGAAGTAGTGAGAAGGAGGAGGGTTTGTTTTAAGTTGATGTTTTTCTTTGGGGAATTGGGTGGGGTATTTGGGTTTTTTCATAATCATTGTCAATTTTATTGCATATTACTAAAATGTTTGAAATGTGATTTTTGGCCGATTATGAATGAAGCCTGGGTCTTCACTTGACCTCATAAAACATCAATAAAGATAGTAGGAAGAACACAGTTTTGAGATAACATGTTTTCTGTGATTGTCTTGTGCACTGTTGTGAAATACATTACTTTGTGATGAATTGTCCAACTGTTGTCAAGCATCTTCATGGTGACTGTTACCTCTACTGTGGTTGTTGGTTTCAGAGATTGTGGAAGTCCTGTGTATATGTTGTCAAGTATCTTCCATGATGTATGACTTGTCTAATCTGTTGGTGTGATCATTCCTTTGTGAATGTGTGTCCAACTGTTGTCAAGATCTTCTCAGGTTGACTTGTTCAACTGGTGTAAAGTACAGTTGGTGTTGTTTATGTTCATTACAGTGGTCCAATTGTCAATGTGGTCATTTGTCCAAGTGTCTTGTGTCACTTGAATTAATTAAAGAGATCAATCATGAGGTGGGCGACCAGAGCACAGTAAACAGGATAAGTGAAAGAACTGCTTTCATTTGTTGCTGTGGCTAACTGCCAAGATCTCTATATAACCTGTAGGAGGAATCATCTAATAATAATTCTGTGTTGATCTTAAACTTAGGTCTAATTTCTCACAGTGGGGGTATTCGATGAGCCAAATTCTGTATGGTTTCTCTACAAAGGTTCTGCGAGACTACATATCAATACCTCTAGACAAGACTTGCTGTTACAAACCTGTATCTTTTATAAAGATCTATACTTTATGGAAAGTCACTTGTTGGTGCTTCTGTAATTATCTAAAACCCCAAATAGAAAACCTCACACCTTCTATCACTCTCTTTCATACATTATTTCATTCACACATCATTCAAGGCTAACAGAGAACAGCAACAATATAAAAGATATGCATTATAAAGGCATGGGCAAAATGCGGACATCAAAACTACACGACACAGTAAAATTAGATAATGGTCTGACACTTGTTATTAGCCATGTGGAATATACTGACCTACCAAAAGGGGACTGGCTGTTATACTAGGGTTTTGTTATTATTATTATTATTATCTCTATTATTAAGGGGGAAGATAATCCGTACTGAGATAGTGTTCGAGTAATTTGCGATTATATGAATAGGGATTGGTGATGTCTTTGATTTCTTGTGGAAGATTGTTCCACAGCTGAGCTGCAGAGTACGTTAAGCTTGTTTTGTATAAGTCAATCCTAGGCTTCGGAATGTGTAATATATTTAAACGTTTACTGTATCTAGCATTATATTTAAACAATGGCCAAAGGTAATTTGGGGCATTCCGATGCAGGATTTTGTGAATTAGTTTAGCTTTATTGAAAAGCATGCGTTTGCGGAGTGGTAGTAACTGAAGGCGTTTATACAGGCTAGGATTGTCAGATAAATGTTTGTTATAAATTAGACTCATGGCCCGTTTCTGGAGTGAGTAAAGTCGCTTGGTGTTTGAATTAGAACAACCGTCCCAGATTCTAGAGCAGTAGTCAAAGTGTGTCTGTATATGAGAAGTTAGATTAGTTTCCTTGTGTCCTCATCAAGGAAGTTTTTAATTTTGGCGAGTTGGTAGACTTTTTTCGCTGTTTGTGTAATAAGCGCTTGAACGTGGGAATTAAAGGTTAGGTTTCTATCAATGATTATGCCTAATGTTGTGTGCTCAATTACACTTTCTACTGGCATGTTATCGATGTGAAGTTGAAGTGATGTGTGTGAGCTTAGAGTCTAAAGTCTTTGTCTGGTTGTTACTAACATTGATTTTGTTTTATAGATGTTAATTTGCATACGGTTTGAATAGCTCCACCTAACTACATTATTTAATTCTTGTTGTAAAGATGACTCCAATAAAATACAGTTTTCAGCATTTGTGTACACTGTACAGTCGTCTGCAAATAGATCGCAGGACGACGAAAGATGCAAAGGTAGATCGTTAATATATATGGCAAACAATAGAGGGCCAAGAATAGAGCCTTGCGGTACTCCAATATTGAAGGTAGTGGTATGAGACAGACATTTATTATGTGATACTACTTGCTTTCTGTTTGATAGAAAAGATGATATTAGAGTGGCTACATTAGGGCCAATTTTCATTGTCTGAAGTTTTTTTAATTAAAATAACATGGTCTATCATATAAAATGCTTTCTTGAAATCAATAAACACAGTTCCACATAGACTGTTGTTGTTTATATTCTGGTGCCAATTTTCTATCATGTTTGTTAAGGCCGTATAGCAAGAATATTTTGGTCGAAATCCTGATTGGTTGTCAACAATAAGCTTGTTGCGAACTAAATACTGTAATGTTACTTTATGGATGTGTTTTTCTAGTGGCTTAGATAGTGATGATAGTAAGGAAATGGGTCTGTAATTGTTCGGGAGATCATTGTCCAATGAACCAGATTTAAGAAGAGGGTACACTTTAGCGATTTTGAGAGCTGATGGAAAGTGGCCTTTGGTGAGACACTGATTATATACATAGGTTAGTGATATACAGATCACTGGCGCAGCACAACGGAGAATCCGGTTGCTGATTCCATCTAACCCAGATGAGGTTGTGTTTTTTAGGTTACTGAGGTAAGTGAATACCTCAGTGATTGTCATTAGCGGTATGTCGGAAAGAATATCGCCGGAGCATCTATTCTCGCAAAACGATGACAGTAAAGATAAGTTGCAAGGAAAATTAGGTATTGAAGCCTTCAACTGGTCTATGTCAGTTTGAAAAAAATTACTGAATTGGTCGCATGTAATATGATTTGATGGTAAAGAATTTCGGAAGTTATACTTGTTTGTCAAGGTGTTAATTGCCTTCCATATATCCTTACTATTTGTTTTATCCATTACTAAGTTCTTAAAGTAATTTTTCTTTTCCCGTCGTGTGGTATATTGAACTTTGTTTCTAAGAGTACGGTATGCGCTGAGATCCCGCTTTTTATGTGCTTTATCTCTGTCTCTCATAATTTCAAGTATTTCCTGGGTGATCCAAGGTGGCTTGACGTGGTGTTTTACTCGAACTTCCTTGATTGGCACATGTCTATCAAAAACATCAATAAATGTTTTCATCCAGAATTCCAGAGCATCATCCGGGTCAGGAAGCTGATAAACATTGTCTAGAGGTGAACTGAGCAAGTCCTGTAAAAATGCGTTTTGGTTGAAATGTTTGAAACTTCTATATTTTACACTTATGTGTTTATGTTAAGGAGTTTTAATTCCTTTTTTAGACCACGTGCAGCATATTGGGTAGTGATCGCTCATTGCACAATTGGGTACAGCGCATTCTATGATGTTGTCTGAGCAAGTTACATAAATGTGATCTATGACTGTTGAAGATGACTTTGTTACTCTAGTAGCCTGTTGTACTATTTGTTGGAAATTGTATGATGCAATTATATTTCCCCATATTATGTTGGATTTGTTGGTGTCAATGTTAAAGTCTCCGAGTAGTATAATTTCCTTCCCGGAAGCGAAAACCACATCCATCATGGTAGTGAAGTTTTCGTACCAGACGTGTCCAGCACTGGGATTTCGATAGAGGTAGCCAATTATCAGGGGTGTGCGGTTTTGAAGTTTTAGCTCTAACCACATACATTCTATTTCGCAAGTTTCAAAGTCTAGCCTACGGTGAGCATTTAGTAAATTAGAAACATAGGTTACTATGCCTGTCTCTTGTTTCCTACAGGGATCCCTTCTAAAAACTTTGTACCCTTTAATAGATATGTCCTCATCTGAAATGTTATCATTAAGTCTACTTTCACTAAGGCCGAATAAATGAATATTTTGATTAAGAATAGAAGATAACTCTGGTAGCTTGTTAAATAAGCTGCAAATGTTTAAGTGTCCAAGGCGTATTCCTGACTTATTGAGCCAGTGTTGCCACTTCTCAGACATTTCATCCATGAAGAAAGTGTAAATTAGTCAAAGTTAAGCAAAAATACAAGATCATAAAAAAATCACAATTACATTAACTTACAAAATATCAGTAATACAAATCGATATGTAAATGACAATATTATAACGATATAACTAATTAGACCAACGAATATAATGCAAACACGGAACAAAACGAATTAAAGAACATACAACAAATAATTAACCTGAAAAAAAAAAACTACTTCACAAGCTAAGTAACCAACTGTTATCCAAAAGAATTAATAAATGACCATACAAGTCAATGCCTCTGTTTAAAGCGGAGTATCCCACACGGGAAATAAAACGTTAAACAGTAAGCAGAAGGATGAACAGTGAAGACCCCCTCACTCAGAGTAAAAACACAATGAAAAGTATTATAAAAGCTATGCAGCTAAGTACTATCAATTAATATAAAGTCAAAACAAGTCAATGTTTTTTGTTGCTTATAACCTAATACGTTACTAGATCAAGTAGTAACCAAATATGCAGATAAACGTTCTAGGAGAGGCTCTTTCTTGTACGGAGATCCGGTGTAGCTTTGTGCTAAGTTGCTAGTAAATACCAGGTTGTGTTGGTTGTTGGTATAGCGACATTATAAGTGCTTGACGAAGTGTAGCTGGGCTATACCGTGTGAGGTGCAACCATTCTGGGTTACAATGAAATGGGTACTGATGATGTCTCATGGGTATGTAATGACCACCAACTAGAGCCTCTGGTTGGTGGCTAACAGGAGGTTGTGGTGGCACATCGTTGTTGCTGAGAGTTGGTTCCTTTCTGGGGAGAATAGGAAAAATATCTTCGTAATTATTACCCTCCTGTGTGAAAGTATTTAACGGACTTGGTGTAGTGGTAGTGTCCCGTCTGGCTTGGATTTCAGGTGCAGTGGTTATGAGTGGTCTGCACAATTCTGTCCTATTGGTACTTGATGTGACGGGAGTATGTCGTCTGGCTTGAGTTTCAGGAGTAGCTAAAAGTGTCCGGCGCGATCCCGTATTGGATGTATGGTATGTCCGTTCAGGATATTTGATATTCTTGGCGAGAAAACTGGTGCCCAATGTAGACAAATGTATTTGATCCTTATAAAGACTCTTTTTTGGTGCACCAGCCTGTGAAGTGAATGATGCTGTGTTGTTGATGAATTGTATCTTGTTTTGAGAACAGAACTTCTGCAACATGTTGTTATTTATGTCATCTAGACGGCGCTGCTGTCCATAACTCGGTGATATGATGGAGGAGAAGAAAATGGATGAGTTAGGAAAAGTATGACGTAATCCGTTCAAGAGTGCCAGCAGTTGAGACCCTGTGATTTGTTGGTTGTTCATGGTGTCGGTGATACCAATATGTACGCTTGCCCTTCTAACTCTATGATTAACAGCCAACCTGCTAATCTTGTCTGTTAGCCGGTCTACACCAGCCCCAGGCAGTGGAATTATTGAAACAATGTCTTTGTCTGACGTGGCCATCCTGTCGCTGTATAAACCTTTTATTAAGGAATCGCCTAGAATAATATGTGTACAGTCAGGTCGTGATGTCTGTACATGTTGGTTTTCAGCACGTCTCGCCCGTTGTTTCATCCATTTGCGACTATCAGAGGGACACAGAGGCGGACATTGAGTGAGAGACACGTAGACAGATACATAGAGGTATAGAGAGAAACACAGAAAAACACATCAACGAAGAAAGACAACCACAGAGACAGCAAGAGGCGCAGTGAGGGACACAGAAGAACAGAAATACATAAAGAGAGAGAGAGAGAGAGAGAGAGAGAGAGAGAGAGAGAGAGAGAGGAGTGATTGGGAAAGGGGGAAGGGGAGATATGGAGAGAGTTGGTGAGAGAAAGGGGAGAGGTAGAGGGAGAGGGTGTGAGATAGAGGGGTGAGAGAGAGGGGTGAGAGAGAGGAGAGGGAGGGTGTAGGTTAGAGAGAGGGGGAGAGATAGGGAGATAGTTGGCGAGAGAGAGGATAGAGGTAGAAGGAGAGAGTGTGAGAGAGAGGAGAGAGGGGGAGATAACGCGGAGAGAGATAAGGAGAGAGGGAGTGAGAGAGAGAGAGGGGGAGGGGAGAAGGAAAGGGAGAGTGTGAGAGGATGAGAGAGGAGAGAGGGGAAGAGAGAGGCGAGAGAGCTACTCAACACGAACGTTGCGAATTCCTTGGACTGCCAGATTAACTAACGGCGATTGACTGAAAAAGGATAGTGAAACTAGAACACTATATACAACAATAAGAAAGAAACAAACAGCTTTCTTTGGTCATGTGATGAGAAGTGAGGCATTGAAGAACATCGTGACAACTGAAAAGATCAAAGGGAAGAGAGACAGTGGCAGACCAAGAGAAATGATGTTGGCTGGACTGAGACGGTGATATGGAGGAATATCATCAGCAGAGTTGATCCGAAACACCATGAGCTGAGATCTGTGGAGAGCCATGAACACCTACGCCAGCTGGCAGGGCACTTGATGATGATGATGATGTAGTCCGTTATATTGCTGATTTCATACTTGCAAGCTGTGACGCATTCTCACATAGTGATATACAAGAAATAACGAGTTTTCTGTCAGAGAACAACATTGTTGCTCAGTCAAACGTTCACTGCAACACAATTTACGGTTGTGGAGTTGTCAGTGCGGACTGAGACAACAAATGTAAAGTTAACCGCATAACGCAATAGCAATTCTGATGAAATGTGTCGAGATATTGCAAATAGACCCCGCCAAAGTGCAGATGTTAGCATGCATGCCTGCTGGCCCAGTGTTCATGTGTTCAAAACCCTCTCGAGGCGGGGACTAAACAAAAACTAAATTTGCTAAAGGTTTACTTTGTTCGCATCATCATCATGTGCCATGCTGATAAGTGTTTGCGGTCATAGTTCGCCATCGAACATGATCACCAGAGTCATAGATCAGATCTGTGTTCTTGTCTCGACCATACCACGTTGCCAAGCCATCCAGGTAATTCTCTGCCTTCCCGTTGTTCTTTTCCCCTCAATCTTGCCAGTTGCCACCATGTTCTCCAATTTATTTCTTCTCATAACGTGTCCAAAAATTTTGACTGTTTACATCAAATTTCTCTAATCAGTTTATGGTTTTTATTTGTTTCTTGTAGGACTTAGTCATTTGTGTTTTTTCCCCGCCTTTCCATGGTATTCTTTGCATTTTCCTCAGAAACCATATTTCTACAGCCATCAGATGTTTTTCTGCTTGTCTGCTTATTGCCCACGCTTCACATCCATACAAAAGTACAGGTTCTATGTAGCACCTCAGGCCTCTTTTAATCTTAGCCACTGACAATATTTTATTGGTCAGTATGTTTCCATCTTGCAAAAGGCTTCCTTTGCAATGGCGATTCTTGTTCTAATCTCTTCAAAGCATCTTCTATAAGATGTTATGACTGTTCCGAGGTAAATGTACAGATTCCCTTGTTTAAAAATATTTCCCATTTATTTGTATATTCATTCATTCATTGAGTAGCATGTCCTTTGCAGAACCTCGCTCCCATAACAACCTTCCGGAAAACTGCTCGGTCATTAGCAAGATGTCCCGCGTCCGTTGCACCCATCTGGAGATCATCCGCCACATCCAGCACCCATCTTCTCTTTGACTTTCCTCTTCTTCTCTTCCCGGGCATATACCCCTGCATGGTTGTTCTCTCCAAACTTTCGTGACGCTTCAAGTGACCAAACTATTTACATTTTATTTGTTTTATCGTCTTTAGTAGCCAACATTCTTCAATATTCAGATTTATTCAGTTGTTTTAGTTTTTGAAGAGCAATAGATATTCGTCTTTTAATTTAATTCATAGTGAAACCATTGTTGATAATTAATTACCCACGGTATTAGAAATTTCCCACTACCTCCAATATTTCCTCATCAACATATATTTCTTTCTCCATAATAGTTTTATCTATATGCAATATCTTTGTTTTGGCTATGTTATGATATAAGTTCTTTTTGGGTTGAGATTATTAGTTTTTCTAAACATTTCGTGATGTGGGTAGTAATACCAATACTGTACAAGGGGCTTCTCATAAGTCTTTAGCCTGACCATGAAGGAGTAAGCGGAGAAAATTGAAATTTGGCACCGTGCTTATGTATGTAGCCACCACCTGAATTTATGCATTTCTGCTATCTCTGCGTGACCTTGAAAAGACCTTCAGAATAAAACAACCTATTTTTCGAACTAAATCAGTTATCACAAACCAGTATGACATCTTCATCATTGTCAAGACGATTTCCTTTCAGCTGTTTTTTACGATTTGGTGAATCCAAGTCTCATCTACCGTTCCCATGTTTCACGACCGCCACATGTTGAGCAACTGGTCACAGCAATCAACCCGTGTTTGTTTCTGTTCACATGTCAGCAGGCGCGGCGCACACACTTTTCTCATGTTCAGTCTGTTGTGTAAAATTCTAAAAACTGTACTCTTACTCGGTTTTGCTGAACCCGATATCTCTGCAATTGTCATTTTCCTATCCTGGTCTATGATTTTCTTCACTTTTGCAGCATCTGCATCATTGCATTCTGAGGACTGTCGTCCTGATCTTGGCAGATCAGCAACTTGGGAACAGCCACACTTAAATTGCAAACACCAATTTTTTTACAGAAGCATACGAAAGACAGACTTCCTCAAACACTGGTCCCCATCTCCCTGTGTATTTCTGTCGGTGTTTTACCCTGTAACATCAAGAATTTTATCACAGTCCTGGCGATGATTTCTCCATTGTTCTGACAAACCGTTGGATGTGGAGATCTAGTCAATTGGGTGTGTTGTGCCATGCACCATATCGGAAAAACTAGTTGAGGTGGGAAACGCATAATTGATACGTCCATTACAAATTGAATGTGCTATACATCTGCCAAATTTCCATTTTCTCCGACTATTCCTTCATGGTCAGGCTAAAGACTTATGAGAAGCCCTTTGTAACAGCAGCAAATCGAATCTCTGGTATTTCATGACCACCGATTTATCGTCATCATCATCATCATCATCATCATCATCATCATCATCATCATCATCATCATCATCATCATCATCATCATCATCATCATCATCATCATCATGATCATCATGATCATCATGACATCATCATCATCATCATCATCATCATCATCATCATCATCATCATCATTATCAAGTGCCCTGCCAACTGGCGAAGACGTTCATGGCTCTCCACAGATCGCGGTCTTTGGTGTTTTGGATCACCTCTGCTGATGATATTCCTCCATGCCACCGCCTCAATTCATCCAGCATCATTTCTCTTGGTCTGCCTCTGCCTCATTTCCCCTCGATCTTTACAGTTGTTACGATGTTCTAATGCCTCTCTTCTCATCACATGACTGAAGAAAGCTGTTTGTCTCTTTCTTATTGTTGTATGTTGTGTTGAGTTTAGTTGAGCTAAGCACTGAAATCACTGCACTCAAGACATTCCCATACGTGCTCCATCCCCTCGTACAATAGCCAGCGAAGAGTCACACTACTAATCGTTCCCACTGCCATCTGATAGAAAGTTCTCCTTGTCTTCCCTTTAGGTTTTGAGATTCTACCAGAACCCCTGCCAATCCCCCGCAATCTCATCCTTTCCACATGTGAGTTCTCAATGTTTACCCCCACCTTCTCCACCTGGTCCCACAGGCGCACGACCAAGTCTCCCTTGTCCATAAGTATCCACGCGAAACATTCCCTTCTTCACCTTACTAAGCATACTTCGTGAGTCCGTGGTGAAGACAGTGTGTATTGCAGTGATCTCCTCTAGCCACCGGAATGCCGCTATGACTGCCTCCATCTCCATTCTCATACTGGAGGTCGTAGTCTCATATGTCAGACTCTCCTTTTTCAAGACTCGTCAATTAGCCTTCGCAATAAAACCCCAACCACTACGTCTGTATCTCACCACTGACCCATCGGTGTAGATGACTATGTCATCTTGATGTGTATTACTTTGAATCAATTGATGCACCTCAAACTCAATGCGGACCGCTGCCCATTCTCTGCACTCATGACCCAGTGTTACTATTACATTGTGCCAGTCCGTCATGTCTTCCGGTACATCAACCCACTCTTTGTCACGACTGATGGTCTCTAGATCACACAGCTGACGTATATATATTTCTACCTGTGCCACCCAGGACCTGCATAGTCTTAGTCTATGCCCATTGACGATATCCATGGCTTCATGCAGCAACTCTCAGGTACCATTTGGCTTGATGGACCCTATGCCTATCCGCCATTGTTGGTAGCGCCAGAATATTCCTCATGCACATAATTCGTGTGTTCTTTGTGCACCCAAGGATCACCCGCATGGCCGCATTCTGTATGCGCTCCAATCTTTCAAGCTAGCGCTTCGATACCGTCATAAGCCCAAAACCACACTCAATGACATACATTTGTGTATATAATGTTCTAGTTTCATTAGCCTATTTCAGACAGCCACTGTTAGTTACTCTGGCAGTCCAAGGAATTCGCAACATTCGTCTCAGGAACCACATCTCTGTTGCTTCTAATCTCTTCTTAATTTGTTCATTTACATTCCAGAATTCACAGCCATACAGCAACACTGGTTCCCTACAGTATAGCATTTCAGCACTCTCTTTCTTGCATTCAGTGATAGTGACTTATTGCACAAGATACTCTTCATTTTCTGAAATGCGGCTTTTGCTTGCCCTATTCTGCTCTTAATCTCTGTTGTACATCTTCCATCTGATGTTATAAATGCCCTATGTACTTAAAATTATCCACTTGGTTAAGAATTTTTCATTCTATTTCTATTTCACATTTTGGTGTCACCATTTTCTTTGATATCGCCTTTGTTACCGTTTTCTTGATATTCAAGGAGAGTTCTTTCTTTGGACTTTGTTACTACAATTGTTGTAGGTCTGTTGAATTATCCACCACAAGTACTGTGTCATCTGCATAGAGAATATTATTTATGTTATTACCTTCGATTAGTATTCCTGGCGTCTCTTTGATCTCTCTCATTATTACTTCGCCATATCAATCAATCATGTGCCATGCCGGAAAGCGTGGGCGGTCATGACTCGCCATTTCACTCGATCACCAGAGTCGTGGATCAGCTCAGTGTTCCTGTCTCGTCCATGCCATGTGGCTAAGCCATCCAGATATTTTCCTCTCGGTCTTCCTCTTGGTCTGTTCCCTTCGATGTTGCCAGTTGTCACTAAGTTCTCCAGTCCATTTCTTCTCATAACATGTCCAAAAACATTTAACTGTCTACGTCTAATTTCTCTAATCAATCTACGGTTTTCATTTGTCTCCTGTAGTACTTGGTCATTGGTTTTTCTATCTGTCCATGGTATTTTTTGCATTTTCCTCAGAAACCACATTTCTGCAGCTATCAGATGTTTTTCAGCTGGACTGCACATTGTCCAAGTTTCACATCCATACAAAAGAACAGGCTTTATGTATCCCCTCAACACTGTTTTTCTCGTTTCAATTGACATCTTTTTATTAGTCAGAATATTTTTCATCTGGCTAAAGGCTACTTTCGCCATGGCGATTCTTGTTCTTATCTCTTCAGGCATCTCCCATCAGATGTTATGACTGTTCCGAGATAATTGTACCGATTTACTTGTTGAAGAATATTCCCATTTACTTGTATATTACATTGTGGTACTTCGTTCTTCCTAGTGACGACCATAACCTGTATCTTCTTAAAATTTAATTCCAACCCCAGCTGCTCACTGTGGACAACAACCGCGTCTACTAATTGTTGCAGATCCTGTGCATTGTCTGCAATCAATACTGTTAGTTAGTTAGTTAGTTAGTCGACAGATCATCCTCGTTGCACATCGAACCATTCAGTCCATAAGTGCTCGGATCCCCTCCTCAGCAAATTCCGCAGCGTGTAGCGGCTAACGACGCCAGTTCTGTGTTGGTTTATCAATCTTCTTTGGCTTCCTGCGTAGTGTTCTTGTTTGGCCACCCCTCTTTTAATTTGCTGCTCTCACAGTCTGGCCATTGTTGTAGATTCACAGTCATCACTTGGTTTTCGCAAAAGTCTCACTTCTCGTAGAGCATTCAGAATGTCAGCCTGGTCCATGGCGCGTCCGCCCTCCACAGTAGCCTCACCTGCTAGCTTGTCAGCCCGCTCATTTCCTTGTACTCCCGCATGCCCTGGCACGAAGATGAAACTAATCTTCGCCAGCCGAGACCGCTTCAGAGGCAGCAACTATTCTCTTCGTATCAACCCCACCTCTATCTTCTTGATCATGTTCATTGAGTCGCTAAGGAAACAAGCCCTAGTGAATGTCTGTGTCTCGAGCCATGTTATTGCTTTACTTACTGCCATGACTTCCATGGTCAGGCTACTTGTGGTTTCAGTGAAAGCACCAGAGTCCTTCACAATTCTCCCTCCGGCCCGAGCTGTAAAGGCCCATGAGCTTCTCACATGTCGGACAACCGACCCATCTGTGTAGATGACCGCGTCACCGTCTAGCGAATTCTCGAAAATCAACGCTTGTACTTCAGCCTCAACAGCAGCCGGATTTTCTTGTCTGCATTTTCTATCTAGTTGGATGCAAACTGAAAAGGATGTGCAGAAGTCTGTTGGCACTTGCACCCACTCCTCGCCAGGTTCTAAGTCCTCAAGTGAACACACCTGTTGAAGAATGTCTTCGGCTTGACCCATCCACGACCGTCCTCTTTTTAACCTGCTGCCCTTCACCTTCCTAATTTCACTATGCAGTGGATGTTGTGTGTTTGCGTTAATTCTGAGGTAGGCGCGTGCCCTGCAAACTTGTATTCTCTCTTCAATGGTTGGAAAATCAAGAAGGTAGCGCATCTCCCTGCATGCTGTATCTCTTGTACATCCAAGAATAATCAATACTGTATCATCTGCATATCTAATGTTATTTATATTTCGTCCTCCAATGCTGATTCCATTTATGTCATCTACATTTCTGAAAATATTTTCACTGTATAGGGAAAAAAGATCTAGAGACATTACACATCCCTGCCTAACACCTCTCTTAATAGGTTGATATTGTCCCACTTCATTATCAATCCTTATGGCAGCTTGTTGTTTCCAATATATGTTTTTTTTATAATTCTAATGTCTTTCCCATCAATTTGCAGATATGCAAGCATATCCACCATGTTGACATGTCTAACTCTATCAAAAGCATTTGTGTAGTCAATAAAGCAAAGATGTATATCCTTGTTTACTTCTATAGCACGTTCAATAACTGTTCGCAGCATACACACAGCATTTACTGTACCCTTTCTTTCTACAAACCCACACTGTTCTTCCCCTATTTCAGGTTGTATTTTCTTCCTCACTCTTTGCATGATAATTCGTAACAATATTCGCCATATAGGGAGAGGAAATCCGATGAGAACACACACTCCTGTGGTAATCCTAGCTTTATCTGTTTGTAACTGCCCTCTTTATTTCCCATTGTTATTGCTGCTACTTGGTTCCAGTAAATGTTAGGTAGTTAGTTAGTCGACAGATCATCCTCATTGCACATCAAACCATTCAGTCCATAAGTGCTCGGATCCCCTCCTCAGCAAATCCCACAGCGTGTAGCGGCTAACAACGCTTCCTGAGTAGTGTTCTTGTTTGGCCACCCCTCTTTTAATTTGCTGCTCTCGCAGTCTGGCCATGGTTGTAGATTCACAGTCATCAATTGGTTCACGCAAAAGTCTTACTTCTCGTAGAGCATTCAGAATGTCGGCCTGGTCCATGGCTCGTCCGCCCTCCACAGTAGCCTCACCTGCGAGCTTGTCATCCCGCTCATTTCCTTGTACTCCCGCATGCCCTGGCACAAAGATGAAACTAATTAGGGCCTGGTCTGCCCTTCTGATTAGTTCTGATTTGCTTCTGATTAGTTTCCAGTAAATATTCTTTATTATTCTTAAATCTTTCCCATCAAGGTTGATATCTTCCAAATTTTAATCAGTTCACCATGTTTTACTTTATCAAATGCCTTAATATATATCTATCTCATCATCTCATCTCATCTCATTATGTTCCTCTTGTACCTTGCGGTGTCGAGGCGAAGTATAAACAGCGGGAGAGGCCTGCTTATGGGTTTCATGTATCGATATTCCCATGGACTCTGTTATTCCCTGCGTCCCCGGGAAGGTTAACATGGTCAACAAATGCCCGCAGAAGTCAGATGTGTCGGCCTAATGGCGCAAGAACGCAGCTCTGCTGTAAACAGGCACAACGCAATCACGTCCGAAAAAGAAAAAAAAAAACTGCTTCCCTCTGGTCTGTACATCATTGCTTATTGTGGTATACTGTTAGTTGGTAACCTACTTGTATGGCCAAACCATTTGACTTGCTGCCTTCTAATAAAATCTAGTGCAGCTAGATTTTTTTAGTCCTAATTTCTTCATTTCTGATCTTATCTCTTCTTGATACATTGAGTATTCTTCTCAGGAATCTCATTTCTGTTGTGATTTTTCTTTTCTCTTTTTCTGTCATTGCCCAGGTTTGGTATTGGTAACATAGATTTGGTAGGAAGATTGTGTTGTAAAGTGCTTTCTTAGTAGTTACTGATACATGTTTGTTCTTTAGTATTGGTGCCATTTGTCTAATGAGTTGGTTTGCCTTATTGCATCTATTTTCGATCTCGTCTTCTGATTTGCCATTTGTTGATATTATACTTTACTAGGTTGGTGTCAGGTCTTAGTCAGATATGACTGAGCTACCGTATAACAGTAGACGGTACTACCTGCTTTCTGTTAGCGCCGAACGTTGGGAGGCGCTTACCAAAGCCGACACCCCACATTGTGCCAACGGCTTCGGGCGGAAGATAGCAATTGGGAGGGTACAACCCTCACCCTGATGCGAGGAAATGCAACCTAAAGACACATGTCATGGCAGGGCAGACCAGGCCCTAAGCCTTGGTTGGCGGCCTGTCTAGGATCGAAGCTCCAACAGGCGGACAGTTAGAGCATTGCTTTGCTGATCCGGCAGCTTCTGCAGCTTGTCTTGTTCCAGATGTAGAGGAGTTACCTTTCCTCTGGCGTGAGCTAGGCAGGCCGAGAGAGGGATCATGCTGCATGGGCAACACATGATTTCTATATTTTAGCCCAGGCTTTGTGCTATGGAGAGGCAATAACCCAATCCCTGAAAGTAGAAAATTATTGCAGATAAGTCACACACCGAGCGTGTGAGACGTAAGATGGTGCATGATGGTGGAAATGACCACGTGTTCAAATGCACCCGCTGTGAACGGACATTTACAGCGCGAATTGTCCTTATCAGTCACATTCGCTACCGTCATAGGTAAAAGTTATTATGCCTTTTTAAAGCACAAACTATCTTCTGTCAAGGTACTTACTGGGTACTTGAAACTCTTTACTTGTTTCAAGGAATGTTCGTTTAGGTGAATCGTTGTTGCTTTTTTTATTTAATTTTAGTCAATACCTCTGTTTTACTTGTGCTAATTTTCATGTATTGTTCCCTATACATTTCGTTTAGACTATTCATGTGGTCTTGTTATTCAGCTTCTGATTTTGCTATTAGTGCTTGGTAGTCCACAAACAGAAGTTCTCTAATGGTTAGATTTGCATATGGTTCTTCTTCTGAGTCCGTTTATACTTCTTAGTTTTTCTACGAGCAGTATGAAGATCCCCTGCCGGCTTGCTAGGCCAGTCGCAAGTTTAGGACAAAAATCAGACCACAAAGAGTCCATCCCCTATGGCGGAGCCATATCCCCTTTAGCCCACGACCTCATGATCATGGTTTCCCAGTTTGCACCACGTGAGGGTGGGGTTGACTTGTGTAGTCTGCGGGTCATCGGCAGGCTACTCATTTTCACTTTTCACCCCTCCTGGGAGAGGCTAGCCGATCCTAACCCTGCAGGCTGCAGGGCCTGGCGCAGTCCACCGTTACAAACCGTACATATCTATGAAGCACAAATATATGTCTTTATGCGTCTCTATTGACTTTTCTATTAGTGTCCGTAATGTATATATTGCATTATTTGTACCCTTTCCTTCCACAAATCCATACTTTTCTTCACTAATTATTTCCATTTTTATTTTCTTTCTTGTTCTTCTCATTATAATTCTGAGTAGAAGCTTAGTGACATGTTTTATGAGGTTAATTGTACTCAAATCTTCGCCTTCAATTGCTCCTGCTTTTTTTTTTTTTTTTTTTGCTATAGCTATAAATACAGATCTCAGCATATCGCTCTGTGAATATCCACTGCTATAAATATCATTCACCATTTTTGGTTAATATATCTACTCCAAATTCTACCAATATTTCTAATTCTTCTGTTGTAATTTCATCTGACCCAGCTGTTTTTCCTTTCTTCATATTGTTTACATCGTCAGAGATTTCGTCTATTAGAATAGGTGGGCCTTCTAAGTTACTTTCTTCTATTAATTCTTCCCTTTTCCCATCTTATTATTCTCTTATATACTCATTCCACCTCTTAATTATAGCACCTCCTCCAACAATATCTTTCCTGGTTTTTATTTCAAACACCCTGTATTTATTCCTAAATTTCTTCCCGTGAGCTCACTGAATTGTCTGTGCATATTGTTTGTCTCTTTAATAGAATTTTCTTCTAGTCAGGTCTTAGTCAGTTATGACTAAGCTACTGTATGACAGTAGACGGTACTACCTGTTTTCTGTCAGCGCCGAATGTTGGGCGGCGCTTACCACACCTGACACCCCACATTGTCCAAACGGCTTCGGGCGGAAGAGCGCAATTGGGAGGGTACAAGCCTTATCCTGGTGCGAGGAAATGCAACCTAAAGACAAAATGCCATGGCAGGGCAGACCAGGCTCTAAGCCTTGGTTGGCAGCCGGACTATGATCGAAGCTCCGACAGGCTGACAGCTAGAGCATTGCTTTCCTGATCCGGCAGCTTCTGCACCTTGTCTTGTTCCAGATGCACGGGTAGGGAATGCGTGTGTGGGTGGGGAGAGGTGTTGGTTGGGGATATTGTGTGGGTGAGGTATGTGTGTGTGGGTGGGGGATTTTTGTGGTGTGTGAGTGGGGGTATGTGGGGAGGATGGGTAAGGGTATCTGTGTGGGTGTGGGTGGGAATATTGTGTGGTATCTGGGTGGGGGATATGTGTGTGGTGTGTAAGTGGGGATGTGTTGGTGAGGGATATGTGTGTGTGTGGTGCATGGGTTGGGAATAGTGCGTGGTAGGGGGTGTATGTGATGTGCGGGTGGGGGATTGTGTGGTGGGGGATTAGGTTATGGCATGTGTGGGTGGGTGGAAGTTGTATGTGTGGGTGGTGGGGTGTGTGTGAGTGGATTGGGGATGTATGGGTGGTTAGGGAGATGTGTGTGTGTGTGTGGGGGGGGGGGGGGTAGGGACATGTCAGTTGGTGGGGATGTGTGTGTATGGTTTGGGGATGTGTGAGTGGATGTGTGGGTTGGTGGGGGATTGTGTGCATGGGTGGGGAATATGTTGTCGATGGAGATGTGGCTGGGGGATGGGTGGTTTGAGGTGTGGGTGGTGAGAGGATGTGTGGGTTAGGATGTGTATGTGGATGGGCGTGGGATGTGTGGGTTGGTGGGGGAATGTTTGTGGGTGGCGAGTGTGTTTTGGTTGGGGGATAAGGTGAGGGCAGTGTGTGTGTGGGTGGGGGATGTGCGGGAGGGGGATGGGTCGGTTGGTGGGGTATGTATGTGTCCCTTGGTGTGCGTGAGTGTGGGTAGGTGGGGGTGTGTATGTGTCCCTTGGTGCGCGTGTGTGAGGGTAGGTGGGGGTGTTGTGTGGGTGGGGTGATGTGTGGGTAGGTGGGGTTGTTGTGTGGGTGGGGTGATGTATGGATAAATGGGAAATGGGCCTCATAACATGGTAATTAGCCTTGTTTATGTTTACAACATTCATTTCACAATGTTTATTTTTCTTCCTATGTAAATGTATAATGCTCATGATGAACGAAAGACGAGTGATTGGAAGGGCCGAATGTAAGACGGGCCTGCGCGCCCAATTTGTGACCTTAATAAAGTTGATTTGATTTGATTTGTATAAGTTTTAACTTTCCTCTGGAGTGAACTAGGCAGGCCGAGTGAGGGATCATGCTGCATGGGCAACACATGATTTCTATATTTCAGCCAGGCTTTGTGCTATGGAGAGGCAATAACTCCATCCCTGAAAGTAGAACATTATTGCAGATAAGTCACACACCGAGCGTGTGAGACGTAAGATGGTGCATGATGGTGGAAATTACCACGTGTTCACATGCACCCGTTGTGAACGGACATTTACAGCGCGAATTGGCCTTATCAGTCACATTCGCTACCGCCATATGTAAAAGTTATTATGCCTTTTTAAAGCTCAAACTATCGTCTGTGAAGACGGCAAGGTGCCAAGGTACTTGCTAGGTACTTGAAACTCTTTACTTGTTTCAAGGGATGTCCCATTAGGTGAATCGTTGTTGCCTTTTCTTCTTTAGTTATAGTCATTACCTCTATTTTACTGGTGCTAATTTTCATGTATTGTTCCCTACACATTTCGTTTAAACTATTCATGTGGCCTTGTAATTCAGCTTCTGATTTTGCTATTAGTGCTTGGTCGTCAACAAACAGAAGTTCTCTAATGGTTAGATTTGCATATGGTTCTTCTTCTGAGTCCGTTTATACTTCTTAGTTTTTCTACGAGCAGTATGAAGATCCCCTGCCGGCTTGCTAGGCCAGTCGCAAGTTTAGGACAAAGATCACACCACAAAGAGTCCATCCCCTATGGCGGAGCCATATCCCCTTTAGCCCACGACCTCATGATCATGGTTTCCCAGTTTGCACCACGTGAGGGTGGGGTTGACTTGTGTAGTCTGCGGGTCATCGGCAGGCTACTCATTTTCACTATTCATCCCTCCTGGGAGAGGCTAGCCGATCCTAACCCTGCAGGCTGCAGGGCCTGGCACAGTCCACCCTTACAAACCGTATATATCTATGAAGCACAAATATATGTCTTTATGCGTCTCTATTGACTTTTCTATTAGTGTCCGTAATGTATATATTGCATTATTTGTACCTTTTCCTTCCACAAATCCATACTTTTCTTCACTAATTATTTCCATTTTTATTTTCTTTCTTGTTCTTCTCATTATAATTCTGAGTAGAAGCTTAGTGACATGTTTTATGAGGTTAATTGTACTCAAATCTTCGCCTTCAATTGCTCCTGCTTTTTTTTGTGTGCTATAGCTATAAATACAGATCTCAGCATATCGCTCTGTGAATATCCACTGCTGTAAATATCATTCACCATTTTTGGTTAATATATCTACTCCAAATTCTACCAATATTTCTAATTCTTCTGTTGTAATTTCATCTGACCCAGCTGTTTTTCCTTTCTTCATATTGTTTACATCGTCAGAGATTTCGTCTATTAGAATAGGTGGGCCTTCTAAGTTACTTTCTTCTATTAATTCTTCCCTTTTCCCATCTTATTATTCTCTTATATACTCATTCCACCTCTTAATTATAGCACCTCCTCCAACAATATCTTTCCTGGTTTTTATTTCAAACACCCTGTATTTATTCCTAAATTTCTTCCCGTGAGCTCACTGAATTGTCTGTGCATATTGTTTGTCTCTTTAATAGAATTTTCTTCTAGTCAGGTCTTAGTCAGTTATGACTAAGCTACTGTATGACAGTAGACGGTACTACCTGTTTTCTGTCAGCGCCGAATGTTGGGCGGCGCTTACCACACCTGACACCCCACATTGTCCAAACGGCTTAGGGCGGAAGAGCGCAATTGGTAGGGTACAAGCCTTATCCTGGTGCGAGGAAATGCAACCTAAAGACAAAATGCCATGGCAGGGCAGACCAGGCTCTAAGCCTTGGTTGGCAGCCGGACTATGATCGAAGCTCCGACAGGCGGACAGCTAGAGCATTGCTTTCCTGATCCGGCAGCTTCTGCACCTTGTCTTGTTCCAGATGCACGGGTAGGGAATGCGTGTGTGGGTGGGGAGAGGTGTTGGTTGGGGATAATGTGTGGGTGAGGTATGTGTGTGTGGGTGGGGGATTTTTGTGGTGTGTGAGTGGGGGTATGTGGGGAGGATGGGTAAGGGTATCTGTGTGGGTGTGGGTGGGAATATTGTGTGGTATCTGGGTGGGGGATATGTGTGTGGTGTGTAAGTGGGGATGTGTTGGTGAGGGATATGTGTGTGTGTGGTGCGTGGGTTGGGAATAGTGCGTGGTAGAGGGTGTATGTGATGTGCGGGTGGGGGATTGTGTGGTGGGGGATTAGGTTATGGCATGTGTGGGTGGGTGGAAGTTGTATGTGTGGGTGGTGGGGTGTGTGTGAGTGGATTGGGGATGTATGGGTGGTTAGGGAGATGTGTGTGTGTGTGTGGGGGGGGGGGGGGGGTAGGGACATGTCAGTTGGTGGGGATGTGTGTGTATGGTTTGGGGATGTGTGAGTGGATGTGTGGGTTGGTGGGGGATTGTGTGCATGGGTGGGGAATATGTTGTCGATGGAGATGTGGCTGGGGGATGGGTGGTTTGAGGTGTGGGTGGTGAGAGGATGTGTGGGTTAGGATGTGTATGTGGATGGGCGTGGGATGTGTGGGTTGGTGGGGGAATGTTTGTGGGTGGCGAGTGTGTTTTGGTTGGGGGATAAGGTGAGGGCAGTGTGTGTGTGGGTGGGGGATGTGCGGGAGGGGGATGGGTCGGTTGGTGGGGTATGTATGTGTCCCTTGGTGTGCGTGAGTGTGGGTAGGTGGGGGTGTGTATGTGTCCCTTGGTGCGCGTGTGTGAGGGTAGGTGGGGTGTTGTGTGGGTGGGGTGATGTGTGGGTAGGTGGGGTTGTTGTGTGGGTGGGGTGATGTATGGATAAATGGGAAATGGGCCTCATAACATGGTAATTAGCCTTGTTTATGTTTACAACATTCATTTCACAATGTTTATTTTTCTTCCTATGTAAATGTATAATGCTCATGATGAACGAAAGACGAGTGATTGGAAGGGCCGAATGTAAGACGGGCCTGCGCGCCCAATTTGTGACCTTAATAAAGTTGATTTGATTTGATTTGTATAAGTTTTAACTTTCCTCTGGAGTGAACTAGGCAGGCCGAGTGAGGGATCATGCTGCATGGGCAACACATGATTTCTATATTTCAGCCCAGGCTTTGTGCTATGGAGAGGCAATAACTCCATCCCTGAAAGTAGAACATTATTGCAGATAAGTCACACACCGAGCGTGTGAGACGTAAGATGGTGCATGATGGCGGAAATTACCACGTGTTCACATGCACCCGTTGTGAACGGACATTTACAGCGCGAATTGGCCTTATCATTCACATTCGCTACCGCCATATGTAAAAGTTATTATGCCTTTTTAAAGCTCAAACTATCGTCTGTGAAGACGGCAAGGTGCCAAGGTACTTGCTAGGTACTTGAAACTCTTTACTTGTTTCAAGGGATGTCCCATTAGGTGAATCGTTGTTGCCTTTTCTTCTTTAGTTATAGTCATTACCTCTATTTTACTGGTGCTAATTTTCATGTATTGTTCCCTACACATTTCGTTTAAACTATTCATGTGGCCTTGTAATTCAGCTTCTGATTTTGCTATTAGTGCTTGGTCGTCAACAAACAGAAGTTCTCTAATGGTTAGATTTGCATATGGTTCTTCTTCTGAGTCCGTTTATACTTCTTAGTTTTTCTACGAGCAGTATGAAGATCCCCTGCCGGCTTGCTAGGCCAGTCGCAAGTTTAGGACAAAGATCACACCACAAAGAGTCCATCCCCTATGGCGGAGCCATATCCCCTTTAGCCCACGACCTCATGATCATGGTTTCCCAGTTTGCACCACGTGAGGGTGGGGTTGACTTGTGTAGTCTGCGGGTCATCGGCAGGCTACTCATTTTCACTATTCATCCCTCCTGGGAGAGGCTAGCCGATCCTAACCCTGCAGGCTGCAGGGCCTGGCACAGTCCACCCTTACAAACCGTATATATCTATGAAGCACAAATATATGTCTTTATGCGTCTCTATTGACTTTTCTATTAGTGTCCGTAATGTATATATTGCATTATTTGTACCTTTTCCTTCCACAAATCCATACTTTTCTTCACTAATTATTTCCATTTTTATTTTCTTTCTTGTTCTTCTCATTATAATTCTGAGTAGAAGCTTAGTGACATGTTTTATGAGGTTAATTGTACTCAAATCTTCGCCTTCAATTGCTCCTGCTTTTTTTTGTGTGCTATAGCTATAAATACAGATCTCAGCATATCGCTCTGTGAATATCCACTGCTGTAAATATCATTCACCATTTTTGGTTAATATATCTACTCCAAATTCTACCAATATTTCTAATTCTTCTGTTGTAATTTCATCTGACCCAGCTGTTTTTCCTTTCTTCATATTGTTTACATCGTCAGAGATTTCGTCTATTAGAATAGGTGGGCCTTCTAAGTTACTTTCTTCTATTAATTCTTCCCTTTTCCCATCTTATTATTCTCTTATATACTCATTCCACCTCTTAATTATAGCACCTCCTCCAACAATATCTTTCCTGGTTTTTATTTCAAACACCCTGTATTTATTCCTAAATTTCTTCCCGTGAGCTCACTGAATTGTCTGTGCATATTGTTTGTCTCTTTAATAGAATTTTCTTCTAGTCAGGTCTTAGTCAGTTATGACTAAGCTACTGTATGACAGTAGACGGTACTACCTGTTTTCTGTCAGCGCCGAATGTTGGGCGGCGCTTACCACACCTGACACCCCACATTGTCCAAACGGCTTAGGGCGGAAGAGCGCAATTGGTAGGGTACAAGCCTTATCCTGGTGCGAGGAAATGCAACCTAAAGACAAAATGCCATGGCAGGGCAGACCAGGCTCTAAGCCTTGGTTGGCAGCCGGACTATGATCGAAGCTCCGACAGGCGGACAGCTAGAGCATTGCTTTCCTGATCCGGCAGCTTCTGCACCTTGTCTTGTTCCAGATGCACGGGTAGGGAATGCGTGTGTGGGTGGGGAGAGGTGTTGGTTGGGGATAATGTGTGGGTGAGGTATGTGTGTGTGGGTGGGGGATTTTTGTGGTGTGTGAGTGGGGGTATGTGGGGAGGATGGGTAAGGGTATCTGTGTGGGTGTGGGTGGGAATATTGTGTGGTATCTGGGTGGGGGATATGTGTGTGGTGTGTAAGTGGGGATGTGTTGGTGAGGGATATGTGTGTGTGTGGTGCGTGGGTTGGGAATAGTGCGTGGTAGAGGGTGTATGTGATGTGCGGGTGGGGGATTGTGTGGTGGGGGATTAGGTTATGGCATGTGTGGGTGGGTGGAAGTTGTATGTGTGGGTGGTGGGGTGTGTGTGAGTGGATTGGGGATGTATGGGTGGTTAGGGAGATGTGTGTGTGTGTGTGGGGGGGGTAGGGACATGTCAGTTTTTGGGGATGTGTGTGTATGGTTTGGGGATGTGTGAGTGGATGTGTGGGTTGGTGGGGGATTGTGTGCATGGGTGGGGAATATGTTGTCGATGGAGATGTGGCTGGGGGATGGGTGGTTTGGGGTGTGGGTGGGGAGAGGATGTGTGGGTTAGGATGTGTATGTGGATGGGCGTGGGATGTGTGGGTTGGTGGGGGAATGTTTGTGGGTGGCGAGTGTGTTTTGGTTGGGGGATCAGGTGAGGGCAGTGTGTGTGTGGGTGGGGGATGTGCGGGAGTGGGATGGGTCGGTTGGTGGGGTATGTATGTGTCCCTTGGTGTGCGTGAGTGTGGGTAGGTGGGGGTGTGTATGTGTCCCTTGGTGCGCGTGTGTGTGGGTAGGTGGGGGTGTTGTGTGGGTGGGGTGATGTATGGGTAGGTGGGGTTGTTGTGTGGGTGGGGTTATGTATTGATAGGTGGGAAATGGGCCTCATAACATGGTAATTAGCCTTGTTTATGTTTACAACATTCATTTCACAATGTTTATTTTTCTTCCTATGTAAATGTATAATGCTCATGATGAACGAAAGACGAGTGATTGGAAGGGCCGAATGTAAGACGGGCCTGCGCGCCCAATGTGTGACCCTAATAAAGTTGATTTGATTTGATTTGTATAAGTTTTAACTTTCCTCTGGAGTGAACTAGGCAGGCCGAGAGAGGGATCATGCTGCATGGGCAACACATGATTTCTATATTTCAGCCCAGGCTTTGTGCTATGGAGAGGCAATAACTCCATCCCTGAAAGTAGAACATTATTGCAGATAAGTCACACACCGAGCGTGTGAGACGTAAGTTGGTGCATGATGGCGGAAATTACCACGTGTTCACATGCACCCGTTGTGAACGGACATTTACAGCGCGAATTGGCCTTATCATTCAGATTCGCTACCGCCATATGTAAAAGTTATTATGCCTTTTTAAAGCTCAAACTATCGTCTGTCAAGACGGCAAGGTGCCAAGGTACTTACTAGGCACTTGAAACTCTTTACTTGTTTCAAGGGATGTCCCGTTAGGTGAATCGTTGTTGCCTTTTCTTCTTTAGTTATAGTCATTACCTCTATTTTACTGGTGCTAATTTTCATGTATTGTTCCCTACACATTTCGTTTAAACTATTCATGTGGCCTTGTAATTCAGCTTCTGATTTTGCTATTAGTGCTTGGTCGTCCACAAACAGAAGTTCTCTAATGGTTAGATTTGCATATGGTTCTTCTTCTGAGTCCGTTTATACTTCTTAGTTTTTCTACGAGCAGTATGAAGATCCCCTGCCGGCTTGCTAGGCCAGTCGCAGGTTTAGGACAAAAATCTGACCACAAAGAGTCCATCCCCTATGGCGGAGCCATATCCCCTTTAGCCCACGACCTCATGATCATGGTTTCCCAGTTTGCACCACGTGAGGGTGGGGTTGACTTGTGTAGTCTGCGGGTCATCGGCAGGCTACTCATTTTCTCTTTTCACCCCTCCTGGGAGAGGCTAGCCGATCCTAACCCTGCAGGCTGCAGGGCCTGGCGCAGTCCACCCTTACAAACCGTACATATCTATGAAGCACAAATATATGTCTTTATGCGTCTCTATTGACTTTTCTATTAGTGTCCGTAATGTATATATTGCATTATTTGTACCCTTTCCTTCCACAAATCCATACTTTTCTTCACTAATTATTTCCATTTTTATTTTCTTTCTTGTTCTTCTCATTATAATTCTGAGTAGAAGCTTAGTGACATGTTTTATGAGGTTAATTGTACTCAAATCTTCGCCTTCAATTGCTCCTGCTTTTTTTTTTGGTGCTATAGCTATAAATACAGATCTCAGCATATCGCTCTGTGAATATCCACTGCTGTAAATATCATTCACCATTTTTGGTTAATATATCTACTCCAAATTCTACCAATATTTCTAATTCTTCTGTTGTAATTTCATCTGACCCAGCTGTTTTTCCTTTCTTCATATTGTTTACATCGTCAGAGATTTCGTCTATTAGAATAGGTGGGCCTTCTAAGTTACTTTCTTCTATTAATTCTTCCCTTTTCCCATCTTATTATTCTCTTATATACTCATTCCACCTCTTAATTATAGCACCTCCTCCAACAATATCTTTCCTGGTTTTTATTTCAAACACCCTGTATTTATTCCTAAATTTCTTCCCGTGAGCTCACTGAATTGTCTGTGCATATTGTTTGTCTCTTTAATAGAATTTTCTTCTAGTCAGGTCTTAGTCAGTTATGACTAAGCTACTGTATGACAGTAGACGGTACTACCTGTTTTCTGTCAGCGCCGAATGTTGGGCGGCGCTTACCACACCTGACACCCCACATTGTCCAAACGGCTTCGGGCGGAAGAGCGCAATTGGGAGGGTACAAGCCTTATCCTGGTGCGAGGAAATGCAACCTAAAGACAAAATGCCATGGCAGGGCAGACCAGGCTCTAAGCCTTGGTTGGCAGCCGGACTATGATCGAAGCTCCGACAGGCGGACAGCTAGAGCATTGCTTTCCTGATCCGGCAGCTTCTGCACCTTGTCTTGTTCCAGATGCACGGGTAGGGAATGCGTGTGTGGGTGGAAAGAGGTGTTGGTTGGGGATATTGTGTGGGTGAGGTATGTGTGTGTGGGTGGGGGATTTTTGTGGTGTGTGAGTGGGGGTATGTGGGGAGGATGGGTAAGGGTATCTGTGTGGGTGTGGGTGGGAATATTGTGTGGTATCTGGGTGGGGGATATGTGTGTGGTGTGTAAGTGGGGATGTGTTGGTGAGGGATATGTGTGTGTGTGGTGCGTGGGTTGGGAATAGTGCGTGGTAGAGGGTGTATGTGATGTGCGGGTGGGAGATTGTGTGGTGGGGGATTAGGTTATGGCATGTGTGGGTGGGTGGAAGTTGTATGTGTGGGTGGTGGGGTGTGTGTGAGTGGATTGGGGATGTATGGGTGGTTAGGGAGATGTGTGTGTGTGTGTGGGGGGGGGGGGTAGGGACATGTCAGTTTTTGGGGATGTGTGTGTATGGTTTGGGGATGTGTGAGTGGATGTGTGGGTTGGTGGGGGATTGTGTGCATGGGTGGGGAATATGTTGTCGATGGAGATGTGGCTGGGGGATGGGTGGTTTGGGGTGTGGGTGGGGAGAGGATGTGTGGGTTAGGATGTGTATGTGGATGGGCGTGGGATGTGTGGGTTGGTGGGGGAATGTTTGTGGGTGGCGAGTGTGTTTTGGTTGGGGGATCAGGTGAGGGCAGTGTGTGTGTGGGTGGGGGATGTGCGGGAGGGGGATGGGTCGGTTGGTGGGGTATGTATGTGTCCCTTGGTGCGCGTGAGTGTGGGTAGGTGGGGGTGTGTATGTGTCCCTTGGTGCGCGTGTGTCACAGATCAGCTATCGCCCGTCTCAAGCTGGTCAACCCCCCGGCCAATTGGGTGCTGATCAGCCACAGCCTGCTTGCTTCAATGGGTGATTGGGGCTAGGACAAAATCTGAATCGCAGGTTGTAAAACCAGTGCACCAGGTACTAATTAAAAGAAAGATAGAAACCTCAAGTTACGGCTTGCAACCTTGAACGTAAGAACCATGTGTCCAGGGTTTTCCACTGACTTGACACATATTGACGATATGAGAAAAACGGCTGTGATTGATGCTGAACTCAATTGTCTTAACATTGATATTGCTGGTTTGCAGAAGACTGGCCTCGCTGAGGAAAGGTCACTCAGGGAAAACAATTACACCTTTTTTGGAAGTGTAGAGGGCAGGCAGAAAAAAGGCAACATGGTGTGGGCTTTGCAGTGAAGAATTCGATACTGGGAGTGATTGATATCCCAATTGGAGGCAATGAAAGACTATTATCCGTGCGCTTGGCAAACTCTTGTTCTTTAGCCACCATTGTCACTGCATATGTACCGGCACTCTCTTCCATTGGTGGTGTGAAGGATTCGTATGGATCATAAGAGGCAGGCCTGGTTTGCGGCAAACAGCCAGATACTGCAGTCACAGATTGATAAAAAGAAGATAGCTCTCTTAAGGAACAAGGAAAGAACAACGCGTAACACTCTGAGTGAGCTGAAGCAAGCTAGGAAGGATGTGTAAAAGGCTGCCAGGGAGTGCACGAATGATTATTGGATCAAGTTATGTGAGTCCATTCAAATTGCAAGTGGTAAGGGAAACATCAGAAGCATGTATGAAGGGATAAAGAAAGCCTGTGGTCCAGTGATCAAAAGAAGTGCACCACTGAAAACCTTGACTGGAGAAATCATCACTGATAAGAAACAGCAGATGGATAGATTGGTAGAGCACTATTTAGAGTTTTACTCAAATGAGACCGTTAGGCTACTCTTTTTTTCGATTTCCCACTGGCAAGGGATTTTTTACGTGCTCAACAATACACACGGGTGTCCAATCTGACTACCCAGAGATCAGGGGAAATTTATTACTAGAAGTCCACGAGAAAAAATCCCGGCATCACCGGGGCTAGAACCCGGGACCTCCAGCACTCGAGGCGGACACCATACCTCGACGACCAGGCAGCCCCAATAGAGGTAATCAGGAGTTGGCAAGACACACTCAATGTACAGATCCACCAGCTAATAGAGCTATGCTGGCGCGAAGGACAAGTCCCACAGGATTTCAAAGATTCAAGCTTCATAACGCTGTACAAGAACAAGGGTGATCGGAGCGACTGTAACTATAGGGGTATCTCACTTCTGTGTATTGTTGGGAAAGTATTTGCCAGAGTTTTGCTACGCAGACTTCAAGTCCTGGGAGATCAAGTCTACCCCGAATCACAGTGTGGCTTCCGTCAGAACCGGTCTACCATCGATATGATATTCTCATTGCGACAAATGCAAGAAAAATGCCGGGAACAAAATCAACCACTGTTTATTGCCTGTCGTCAACTGGCTGGGGTTAGATCCCAGATGGGCAACCACTCAGCCAAAATCATTTTCTCCTACTGGGGTTTAGTTCTGGATGCAGTTTGAGACCCCCTAACTCTATCAGAAGGGACTAATTACCACCCCAGATCCCAGAGAGAAAACCTGGATCTAGTGTCTTTTATGCTGATTTAAGACACCGTCCCTGATACTCAAGAAAACAGCCAAGATGTGGCTCGTTGAAGATAGAATATATCTATATAGATTTGGCTGTACTTTGTATCACCAGAAGTGAGAAAGGAGGAGTTAAGTTATGCAACGTAATCTGGTTACTTATGACTGCATAGACAAAGTACCTCCCTGACATATATTCCCCCTTCTGGACAATATGTGTGAACCCCCACTAAATGATACAATAATGTGTGTACTTGATTACGCTACACAAACATTTATAAACATTTAGAATTATACGGACAAATTCAGTTTTAAAATACAACAACAGTGTTTATTATTTCTAGTCTTGATGATCATATGATGATGATGATGATTATACTATGGTATACGTAACTTAAGAGGTCACATAGGTCATGCTTCCCCCAGTGAGACGCAGTTCACTGTCAGATTGAAGGAGTCCAAATTGGTCCCTTCACAAGGCTAAGTCACTTCCGGATATGGGTTGTTGACTGTCCATTTGCTCCTAAGAGATCTGGAATGAAACGAATGGAGATGGGTAGTATCTACGTCTACACATCTCAAACACATATGTCTATACATTCATATAAACATACATTCAAGTCATAATATATGATGGTATGATGATAGATGATGGCATGTTACATAAACATATATCAGTTCTAAATAAATAAATATATATGTATATATTCATAAAACCATTTAGAACATCTATAGCTCAAAACATACATCATCACATACATTTATGTAATGGGGTGTTTCCCATATAAGTTCACCTCACTTACTCTTTCCCTTTCTGATTCATTCATACTGTCTTGTCGGAAGGACTGGTCGCACAGTCCTGTCGAACATTAAATGCCTTCCTTGAATCTGTCTGGGATATTGAATGTCCTAAGTCATGTCTGTCCTCATGCAGACATCATGCAGACAAGGTGAACTGGTGCCATTCCTCAAACCAAGTGGTTTCACCACAATCTTGGTAGGCACTCAAAGTGTTGGTCCAAATAATCAATGTTAATTGGACGCTATCAAGAGACTGGTAGCTCTCAGTAATTTCTCCTAAGTAGTCAGTCTCCCCAATGTTTAACATCATACAGGATGAATATACATGTATCTCCTGTACATGCATAAGCCACACGCTCATGTAGCTTGGATAATGGATTTCTCCAAATTATCACATACAACAAATCAGACAACCAAGTAGTGAATGAAAGAAGAAAGTAGTTCTCAGTGTAATAGTAAATCTAGAAACTGGAACATTAAGTACAAAGAAAATCCACGAGTGTAAAGTTTTGGAGAATATACAAAAACAGGAAACTACACAAGCCTTCAGACTAGCAGACAAACTAATCAGAATAATGGTATACCGGGTTTATAGCTAGGAAATTCCATCATAATACTTCGTTAGTTAGTTAGTTAGTTAGTCGCAGTTCCAACTTCACAGCAACGGGTCGTCCCCATTATGCTCGGTTCCTGTGCCAGTGAATATCATACAAAGCGCTCCCCACCGCCCAATGTGTAATGTGGAAAAGACAGGAGTCTCGACAAACAACAGCCCGCACAGATGCACTGTGCATAATGCCGCCGCCAGAATGTCAACACAATAGTCCCCCACAAAACACCCAGTTCATTTCTGATGGAATCTGCAGCCATTTTCCCATCTGGATGTTTCCTAGATGTTCACCCACACAGTCCACGAAATACAGTTCATCGTCGATGGCAGTGGCAGTCAACCAGAAGCCCAGCAGCCACGCATTTCTGCATAAGGCAAAAACCGGTCAACTCTGGGACATAGCCATCTGCCATCACTCCGAACATGTAGTCACGTTCCAAAAAACCTCGGGCAAATTCAAAAGCTCTTCACACGAAACTCACAGCTGACAGTGTCGCGCCACGCACTCACTCAGTAGCAGGGCGACGGAACCATCAAGCCTCCTTAGTCGCCTCTTACGACATGCGTGGTAGGCTGCAGTGTTGCTATTCTTTGCTTCCCTTATGGGCCCCGGCAACACATGGATAATACTTCGTACAGAAGTCCAACAGAACGAAATGTTAATATTTCTCCAGTAGGTATCCTTTTGCTATACGTGAGTTTGCGTCTGAGGATTGTTGTCCCTGCTCATAGTTTCATTCTCTCCGTTCCTGGCTAGTTTCGACGTTGACTAATTAATATGTCCAATATTAATTAACTCCACCTATTTTCCACATGGACTGTAGTTATTTCTGCCAATCAAATTGACCGATACCACATTCCTGAAACAATGAATTTGCCCCTGCAACAGACGTTGCGTCATACCTACATTCCAATCTGCTGGTGCCTTCTCACTTTCCCGGGAATTAACAAGCTTTTATCTCCTGGGTTGCGACGAGGTGTAAGGCCTGCATTATATTGCCGTCTTACAATCACCCGTCTGTCCGCTGAACTCGTCTGTCCGCTGAACTCGCGGCAACTACAAACGTTTTCTGTCTCCGCACAGTCTGGCTCTTATCTCCCATTCTGCCGTGGCTGGTTCACACGTTAGGTCCTGTTGAACGTAAGGTGTTAGGTGTCTGTCCCTATTCCAACCGCAGAATTGTAAACTAACACGTCAATCTCAACTGACTGGCTCCGCGATGTATCAACGTCGTCCCCAGCCCAGATTTCACACTTTGCCGTCTTTCTCTTCCCTTGTACTGAAAACAGCGAGTTTTCAACCTTTGATAGCGCCCGCCGACTGGTGCCGTGGTGTCTGGGTTTTACGTTTGATCTGTACATCAAAGCTTTCTCAGACCTAGCATTACAGAAATTATGGGGCGTGCGTGGTCAAAATGTATTTTTCTCTTGTTTTCAATCCTCTTGTATTTCTATCATTTTCTGGTGGACGTTTATTCATTTAGAGAATGATAGAAAATATTGTGGGCTCTGTAATTCCTTTCAAACTTGTGTCATTCGGATGCTGACCGACGGCATCCCGTCACATTGCCTTTATCGACCTCACAAAGCCATTCGATTTGGTCAGTCGTGAGAGTCTGTTCAAAGCACTAAAGAAGATTGGCTGCCCACCAACTCTTCTGTCCATTGTGGAATTGTTCCACTCAGGCATGAAGGGCATAATCATGTTTAATGGTGCAACTTCAGAAGAATTTGAAATCAAGAGTGGAGTTAAGCAAGGTTGTGTACTATCCCCCATCCGCTTTGGAATATACTTTTCACTTCTACTGAAATATGCCTTTCGTGATCAGGATGTCGGTATATACATTCACTCACGCTCAGATGGCGGCCCCTACAATGCTCAGAGATTGAAGGCCAAGACTAAAATTAGGAGCGTACTAATCAGAGAGTTGCTTTTTGCGGATAATGCTGCAGTTACGACCCACTCTGAGGAAGAATTACAACATCTACTATCTGCATTCTCCAATGCTTGTTCTGAATTTGGTTTAACAATTAACAAAAAGAAGACACAAATTATGTCACAAGGTGCACATGGGGTACCATCAATCTTTATTGACGACGCCGAACTTGAGATAGTAGACCATTTTACATATCTAGGATCAGTGGTAAATAGCAAATTATCCTTCGATCAGGAAATCAACATCAGGATTGGTAAGGCAGCAACAACAATGAACATGTTAGCAAAAAGAGTTTTGGTGAACAGGACGCATACTGCCAAAACCAAATTCCTCGTCTACCAAGTATGTGTCCTTAGTACTCTTCTTTATGGCAGTGAAACCTGGACAACTTACTCACACCAAGAGAAACGTTTTAACAGCTTTCATATGCGGTGTCTGCTAAGAATACTTGGTATTAAGTGGCAAGACAAAATCACAAATACTGAAGTATTGAAAAGATTAGGTTGTGTGGCGGTGTGTTCCATGCTCACTCTTCGTAGACTTAGATGGATAGGACATGTTAGGAGGATGGACGATGGTAGAATACCAAAGGACATCATTTTTGGTGAAATACAGACGGGTAGGAGATCTCAGGTCGGCCTATACTACGATAAAAAGATGTGTGTAAGCGGGACATGATTGATACAGGCATTGATAATGCACATTGGGATCAAGTTGCTGCTGAACATGTTGCATGGAGGGCAACTATCAGAAATAGAATAAAGACGATGGAGGAAATGATTGCAAATAAAGCACACACAGAGCGTGAGAGACGTAAGGTGGTGCATGATGGTGGAAGTGACCATGTTTTCACATGCATCCACTGTGAACAAACATTTGCAACACGAAATGGCCTTATCAGCCACACTCGCCATCGCCATGGGTAAAAGTTATTATGCCTGTTTGAAGCACAATGTGCCAAACTATCGGCTGTCAAGACGGAAAGGTGCCAATGTACATTAAATTTGGATATAACTGAGTTAGCACGGATAACATAAACAATCTCTACATTAGAGTGGGATATCAGTGAGTCAAAACTGAGGATATAAACTAACCCGAAACATGACTGAGCAAACTAGACTACACTGAATGGAAGAGACGAAAGCGGGTGAGCAAAATGTTGACAGCGTCAAGAGATGGACAAGTCACCATATGTCAACAAAATAATATCAAAAAGATGATCAAACCGCCAACTCTTCGTAGGCATTGATTCAAGTGGAAAGCTAACATCATGAGATAGTCAAACAGCAGTTGCCAATATAACCGGTCTGGATCAGTACCAACTCAAGTCAGATGGCAAACAGAACACCGAGGTGTTCGTGGCTATCACTGAGTGTGTTTATTGGATTATTCCCTGCAGATCTTCACAGATTCACGAGACGATATTCTGATTGGTTGATATCTGGGTGAAATAAACCACGCCCACAGAGAACATGACTGACATTCTGTTACATTCTAGAATGATCGTTAACTTGACGTCTGTTCAGTGAACAAATCAACGGACTACATAAATATAATAAGAAAATCTCTTAAGCCGTCAACATAGCGTCCGAACTAGACATCAATTCTGGTATATTGGGTCATATACAGAAACCAATGTTGTAGTTTGTGTCTGTTCAGAACAGTATTGTTAACTGAGCTGTAATACAGATAAGTTACAGTCATGGATGGCTGCACTGCTGTAACCAGATTGTTGTAACGGCTGCGAGTCGGAGAAGGGGTCGAGATGTTAGGAAGGTTACGAGGCTGAGCTTAGGTCGGTCCCTGTCCGGGGTCCAGGGTCGTGTGGGTCCTCCCGAGATCGGAGATGTAGTCGAGATGGGTGGTAGGGCTATGAGGATGCTGAATCAGATTGTGAGATTGATGAGGGATCAGATCCAATAATGGGTCTTTCTGGGGTCGAGGATGTGATGGGGTTAATAGTGTATTTGTTGTGTGAGCTGAAATAATGGTACACGGTCGAGTGCAAGGATGGTCTCAGGGTCGGCTGTGTACGAATCTGGGGTGCGCGGACTGAGGTGGGGTCTGAGTTTGGGGTTCCATCCATCCATCATGTGCCATGCCGATAAGCGTGGGCGGTCATGTTTTGCCATCTCACTCGATCACCAGAGTTGTGTATCAGCTCCGTTGGGGTTCCAGTCTACGCAGATTCGGAGTGGGTTATTGGGGGTTGTGTTGGGTGTCTCGGTCCAGATTGGGGATGGTAATTATTCGTCGTGCTTAGTCGGTGTGGGGGTCGAGTGTAAAAAATGGGTGCTGGTAGGGGTTGGTATTGAATCGGAGTGCGAAGTCAGAGGTGGGGCTGGGTATGATAATGGGTCCTGGGACAGTGCGGGTCAGTACCGGGGTGCGGTATCGAAGATGGGTCGGAAGTGACTAAGAGTCATATGCGGTACTAATTTGGAGCACAAAGTCGGGGTGGGGGTCGGATGGGAAGATAGGTCCTGGCTCCATGTTGATAATGTTTAAAAGTGCGGTTTGGAATGTGGATCATGCATGAGGTAGGGTCCTGAGTCAGAGTTGGTATTTATTCCGTGTGCGAAATCGGAGGTGGGGTCGGATGTGATGATGGATCCTGGGTCAGTGCGGGTCAGTAAGGAGTGCGGTATCGAAGATGGGTCGGAAGTGACTAAGAGTCGTGTGTTATATGTGGTACTAATTTGGAGTAAAATGTCAGGGTGGGGATCGAGTGGGAAGATGGGTCCTGGCTCCGTGTTGATAATGTTTAGGAGTGCGGTTTGGAACGTGGGTCAAGTGTGAGGAAGGGTCCTGAGTCAGAGTTGGTGTTTATTCCGAGTACGAAATCGGAGATAGGGTCGGATGTGATGATGGATCCTGGGTCAGTGATATTAATCATTCGGAGTGAGGTTCCGTAGGTGGTATCGAAAGTGACGGAAGATAGTTGGTCAGGATTGTTATTCTGTGTTATTCGGAGACTGAAGAAGTTGGTGGGGTCGGGTGTGAGGATGGATCCTGGGTCAGTGATATTACTGATTCGAAGTGGGGTTCCGTAGGTGGGTAGGTAAAACTTTATACGTTAAAATTGTGTGGAATATATTATAGGGCAATGCTTGTACAAACTGAGAAGCATTGCATTGATAAGCATTGTTGTGTTCATAATATTTTGACCGATTATGTGTCGAGGTAGAACAGTAACGTCAGTCGTAAATAGTTGGTAATCTTGCCTTCTAGAATGTTCGTGTAGGCGACAACACGCTATATAATTGCAGCGTGGAATTGGTAGATCACATCAACTCCAACGTGAATTCTCGACAACATCAAATCCGTGAGTATAGTTGTAGTGTTGCTATTCGTAACTCAGCAGACTATCTTGTTTGTTGTAATCGCCTCTTGGACAGCTTCCGTTGCTTGTACGGCTCTTTGTCTGAATCAAAACCTGGTTTCATTTCTGTGTCAAGAACAGTTGTTATTTGTAGAAACAATCAGCGCATTCTTCCAGGCAGAATCACGTTGTTGATTGGTCGCCTGATTATATGCTGTCTGTTGCCATCATTTCATGTGCGTCTGTGACAGCTCTTTCACAACTGTTTCCGTGAAGCTGTTTTATGACTTATCAGTATCATCATCATGTGACATTCCCATAAACGATGGCAGTCCTGGTTTGCCATCTCACACTGTCAGCGGTCTAGGATCAGGTTTGCCATCTCACATGTCAGCGGTCTAGAATCAGGTTTGCCATCTCACACTGTCAGCGGTCTAGAATCAGGTTTGCCATCTCACACTGTCAGCGGTCTAGAATCAGGTTTGCCATCTCACACTGTCAGCGGTCTAGGATCAGGTTTGCCATCTCACGCTGTCAGCGGTCTAGAATCAGGTTTGCCATCTCACATGTCAGCGGTCTAGGATCAGGTTTGCCATCTCACACTGTCAGCGGTCTAGGATCAGGTTTGCCATCTCACACTGTCAGCGGTCTAGGATCAGGTTTGCCATCCCACGCTGTGAGCGGTCTAGGATCAGGTTTGCCATCTCACGCTGTCAGCGGTCTAGGATCAGGTTTGCCATCTCACATGTCAGCGGTCTAGGATCAGGTTTGCCATCTCACGCTGTCAGCGGTCTAGAATCAGGTTTGCCATCTCACACTGTCAGCGGTCTAGGATCAGGTTTGCCATCTCACATGTCAGCGGTCTAGAATCAGGTTTGCCATCTCACATGTCAGCGGTCTAGAATCAGGTTTGCCATCTCACACTGTCAGCGGTCTAGGATCAGGTTTGCCATCTCACACTGTCAGCGGTCTAGGATCAGGTTTGCCATCTCACACTGTCAGCGGTCTAGGATCAGGTTTGCCATCTCACACTGTCAGCGGTCTAGGATCAGGTTTGCCATCTCACACTGTCAGCGGTCTAGGATCAGGTTTGCCATCTCACACTGTCAGCGGTCTAGGATCAGGTTTGCCATCTCACACTGTCAGCGGTCTAGGATCAGGTTTGCCATCTCACATGTCAGCGGTCTAGGAATCAGGTTTGCCATCTCACACTGTCAGCGGTCTAGGATCAGGTTTGCCATCTCACGCTGTCAGCGGTCTAGGATCAGGTTTGCCATCTCACGCTGTCAGCGGTCTAGGATCAGGTTTGCCATCTCACGCTGTCAGCGGTCTAGGATCAGGTTTTGCCATCTCACGCTGTCAGCGGTCTAGGATCAGGTTTGCCATCTCACGCTGTCAGCGGTCTAGGATCAGGTTTGCCATCTCACGCTGTCAGCGGTCTAGGATCAGGTTTGCCATCTCACGCTGTCAGCGGTCTAGGATCAGGTTTGCCATCTCACACTGTCAGCGGTCTAGGATCAGGTTTGCCATCTCACTCTGTCAGCGGTCTAGGATCAGGTTTGCCATCTCACACTGTCAGCGGTCTAGGATCAGGTTTGCCATCTCACACTGTCAGCGGTCTAGGATCAGGTTTGCCATCTCACACTGTCAGCGGTCTAGGATCAGGTTTGCCATCTCACACTGTCAGCGGTCTAGGATCAGGTTTGCCATCTCACACTGTCAGCGGTCTAGATCAGGTTTGCCATCTCACACTGTCAGCGGTCTAGGATCAGGTTTGCCATCTCACACTGTCAGCGGTCTAGGATCAGGTTTGCCATCTCACACTGTCAGCGGTCTAGGATCAGGTTTGCCATCTCACGCTGTCAGCGGTCTAGGATCAGGTTTGCCATCTCACGCTGTCAGCGGTCTAGGATCAGGTTTGCCATCTCACGCTGTCAGCGGTCTAGGATCAGGTTTGCCATCTCACGCTGTCAGCGGTCTAGGATCAGGTTTGCCATCTCACGCTGTCAGCGGTCTAGGATCAGGTTTGCCATCTCACGCTGTCAGCGGTCTAGGATCAGGTTTGCCATCTCACGCTGTCAGCGGTCTAGGATCAGGTTTGCCATCTCACACTGTCAGCGGTCTAGGATCAGGTTTGCCATCTCACTCTGTCAGCGGTCTAGGATCAGGTTTGCCATCTCACACTGTCAGCGGTCTAGGATCAGGTTTGCCATCTCACACTGTCAGCGGTCTAGGATCAGGTTTGCCATCTCACACTGTCAGCGGTCTAGAATCAGGTTTGCCATCTCACACTGTCAGCGGTCTAGAATCAGGTTTGCCATCTCACACTGTCAGCGGTCTAGGATCAGGTTTGCCATCTCACACTGTCAGCGGTCTAGGATCAGGTTTGCCATCTCACACTGTCAGCGGTCTAGGATCAGGTTTGCCATCTCACGCTGTCAGCGGTCTAGGATCAGGTTTGCCATCTCACGCTGTCAGCGGTCTAGGATACGTTTGCCATCTCACACTGTCAGCGGTCTAGGATCAGGTTTGCCATCTCACGCTGTCAGCGGTCTAGGATCAGGTTTGCCATCTCACGCTGTCAGCGGTCTAGGATCAGGTTTGCCATCTCACACTGTCAGCGGTCTAGGATCAGGTTTGCCATCTCACACTGTCAGCGGTCTAGGATCAGGTTTGCCATCTCACACTGTCAGCGGTCTAGGATCAGGTTTGCCATCTCACGCTGTCAGCGGTCTAGGATCAGGTTTGTCTTCAAGTCTCTATAATGCCATGTAGCGAAACCAATTATGTATGCGTCTTTTTTTTTTTTTCTCCCTTTCGCTCTTATCCCATCAATTTTGTTAGTTGTAAATTTGTTTTCAAGTTTATTAATTTTCTTTTCGTACAGAAGATATGTTTTGTCTCTGTCACAGTGTTCGTTATACTGACCCTTTATGTCGGAGGCTTTATGCCTCTTTCTTTGTGTACTAGAAGTTCAAAATTGGGTCGCTAGATATGCTTCCTCTGTTTCCTGCGCTTTCTCTGATTGATCTTGGTTTCTTTTATGCTGCGGATGTTTTCTTCCTGTTTGTCAGGTCTCGCATAATTTGATGACTGTGAACTTAGTAGCTATTTTTAGCATCTGTTGTTTCTCTGTGTATGTCACTTGTGTCTTGTCTTTCAAGTCGACAGTCCTGAAAAGAATTAGCTCTTAGACAGACCAACCAGCGTTTTCTGCCCTGCTGACTTCGGATAGTATCTTTCTACCTGTGGAGCTGTCTTTCACGTGTATTTCAGGTGTCTTCTTGTCTTGTTCTCAATGACCTGGAACCTACTCTCTGTCTGTTTTCTCTCTTGTCTTCTCCGTTGTATTCTAGACTGTCACAGCTGTCTAACATGTCTTCTCAGTTGTCTTCCAGACTTTCACATCTATCTGTCGTGTCGTCTCCTTTGTTCTAGACATTCACATCTGTTTCTCGTGTCTTTTCAGCTGTCTTTCAGACATTCACATCTATCTGTCGTGTCTTCTCAGTTGTCTTCTAGACATTTACATTTTTCTGTCGAGTCTTCTCAGTTGTCACAGACAACTCAGACTCAGTTGTCACTCAGACCTTCACATCTGCTTCTCTCGTTTCTTCTCAGTTGCCTTCTCGACTTTCACATCTGTCTCTCATGTCTTCTCCATTGTCTTCTAGATATTCACATCTGTCTCTTGTATCGTCTCCGTTGTCTTCTAGACTTTCTCAACTCTGTCTCGTGTCTTCTCGTCTTGTTCTCATTGACCTGGAACCGTATCCCCTCCATCTGTTTTCGCGGTGTCTTCTTCTTCGTCTTCCTGAACTTTCATATCTGTCTTTGGTGTCTTATTGCCTAGTTCTCAGTCTCAGTTAGCTATAGATTGTGTATGATAGCTAGAGACTGTATCATTAACAGGGGATTCTATATTTTATTTAACCAGGGATTGTATGATACTATGCATGGAAGATACTTATAATATAGTAACATATAAAGGCAGGAAATCAGACCCCTTCCAAATAACATCTGGCTTGAAACAGGGTGATGCACTATCGCCGCTACTCTTCAATCTGGCTCTAGAGAAAGTTGTAAGGAAGGTAAAGGAGGAATGTGATATTGGAGGAACATCCAAGCTGCTTGGTTATGCAGATGATATATTATAGGGCAAAGTGAACAAAAGACATTGGAAATATTGACTCACTTAAAGGAAAAAGCCCAACAGATGGGGCTGGTTATCAACCAAGATAAGACAGAATATATGGTAATTTCAAGAGACGGAATGGCTAGAAACTCTGGCCACATACAAATAGACTGGTATCATGAAGGCTAATAGACTTACAATGGCTGGGGCATATAGAAAGAATGGAAGATAATAGGGAAACAAAACTCGCTTACACTCAGGAAATAAATGACCGTAGACCTCCGAGGTAGACCAAGAAGGCGGTGGAGAGATAATACATGTACAGACCTACAAGCACTTGGAATCAACGACTGGCAAGAGAAGGTCCACCAGAGAGACGAATGGAGACGGATTGTATATGCAGCAAAGAACCTCAATGGCTCGGAACGCTGAAGAAGAAGAAGGGATTGTATGATGGTTAACTAGGGACTGCGTATCATAATTTACTAACAACTGAGTATCATAATTAACTAAGAACTATGTATCATAGTCAAACAGCTGTTTTGTCATTATTAAATAGGAACTGCGTATCATATTTAATTAGGCAATGTGCAGTTTTGTTAATAAAGAATCATTCATACTGGGTAACTAGGGATCATACATGAGGGTAAATACGTAATATATTTAATGTTTAGCTAAGAACTACACATGTTGGTTAGCTAGGGACTAAAGTTCAGCATAATTATTCAGGGAGTTAAACAAAGGGCCGGACAAGTTAATCGTGGGTCTAGACAAGTTAATCTAAGTAATAGACAAGTTACTCTAAAGACTAGACAAGTACATTTAGACTAGTCAAGGTAAACGTGGGACTAGACAAGTTAATCTAAAGAGTAGACAAGATAATCTAGAGACTAGACAAGTTAATCTAAAGAATAAACAAGTTAATCAGAGAACAAAACATCCTATTCTATGGACTAGGCAAGGTAATATAATTACTAGACAAGTTAATTTAGGGGCTAGACAAGGTAATGTAATTACTAGACAAGTTAATTTAGGGGCTAGACAAGGTAATGTAATTACTAGACAAGTTAATTTAGTGACTAGACAAGGTAATGTAATTACTAGACAAGTTAATTTAGGGGCTAGACAAGGTAATGTAATTACTAGACAAGTTAATTTAGGGGCTAGACAGGTCAATCAAGGGATAAGACAGGTTGAACTTAGAAATAGACCACCTTATAATTTGACACCTTAATCTAGGAACTAGAGATGTGAAACCACCGACAAGATAAATTAATATAGAGAATATAGAATGTTGACAATGAACAAGACAAATTAATCTAGGGACTAGACAAGTTAAGCTTGGTACTAGGCAAGGTAAACTAGGGACAATAACAGTTAAATTAAGAACTAGAGATGTTAATCTACGGAATGGGCGAATTTATCTAAGGGCTAGTCGAATTAAACTAGAGACCAGATAAGTTAAACTAGGGAATGTAATGTGATAATGTATCTAAATGTATTCAAACTAGGGAATGTAATGTGATTAATGTATCTAAATGTATTCAAACTAGGGAATGTAATGTGTTAATGTATCTAAATGTATTCAAACTAGGGAATGTAATGTGTTAATGTGTCTAAATGTATACCAACATTATTTATTACAGAACCCAACAACAATGAAGATCGCTATTGTGCTTGCTTCTCTCGTTCTGCTGTCAGTTGTAGAAAATGCAGGTGAGTACATGTGCATGTCTTTCATTGAGTAATGTGTTAGTTACCTACAGCACGTAGCTAAATAGTCAATGGCACATGAGCCAACAGTGGTTAGATGCACTGTCTTACCAAGTGAGTAGTCTGATGTTGCATATCAGGTAATGGTAAAAATTATCCCGACTAGTTGGGCCCTGAAGCTATAGAAGACTTAATCAGAATGTTACCGTAGTTATTAGACTAGGCTGTACTACACGATTACTGGAAATAGACTGATCGTCCATACCGCATCATTGTCCCGACATTGTGTGTGATGTATATACGTTCAATATACGTCTCATCAATTCTCCTCGATATATATATATATATATATATATATATATATATATATATATATATATATATATATATATATATATATATATATATATATATAATTCTGCACTGTGAATCTGACGAGGTACAGCGCAATATGTCAGGCAATAAGGCATGCAACCTGTTTCTTGTGGATTCAGTGTCTACATTGTCCTCACAGTCAGGAGTGTGACTGAGGATGAGCTACTTAGAGAGGAGAAGGGCACCAGCATGCACAAGTTTCTCCCAAAGAAAGGGTGTGATGGAAGGAAACTAACACAAATGGGATACCAGGTCTGTCAAATGTGATCTCTACAAACCATAACAGCCATGAAAGAAAACATAATAAGAAAGAGATCTGGTGGCGAGACCCCCAGGCCAGGCAGATCAGATAACACTGGGGAAGAGTGTGACACAGGGACCAGTACTAGTAATCGTGATGACGGAGTTAATCCTGACTGTGTTACCAAGGAAATCCCCTGTGTCAGACTAAGAAACAGAGTGAGAATGGCAACGTGGAATGTGAAAAGTCTGTATGAGGGAAAGCTTAAAGTAGGGTGTGATGAGATTGAGAGGTTAAACATTCAAATTTTAGGAATTAGTGAACATCGCTGGAGTGGCAAGGGACATTTTACAACTGAAAATGGAAGTATTTTCATTTATTCTGGTAGATACGTCGGAGTCCAGAGTGGAGTGGCATTTTGCTTAAATAAGGCAACTGCAAAATCTTTAATGGGATATAATCCAGTTAGTGATAGAATCCTCACTATTAGACTTAAAGGCCGTCCAAATAACACAACTCTCATACAGATATATGCACCTACTTCAACAGCAGAGGAGGACGAAATTGAAGATTTTTACAACACACTACAAGACACATTAAATAAGATTGGTCATAATGATATAGCAATAATAATGGGAGATTTTAATGCAAAAGTAGGTGCAGGAAGAGCTGAAAATGAGAGACACGTTTTATGAAAATTTGGATTAGGAAATAGAAATGATGCAGGTGACAAATTAATTGAATTTTGCACAGAAAATGAGTTAACGATAGCCAACACGCTTTTTAAACAACATCCAAGAAGACTCTTCACATGGAAGTCTCCAGACAGTATTACCAAAAATCAGATCGATTATATTTTTTCATACAAAGAAGATGGAGATTAAGCATAACATCTGCAAAAACCCTACGTAGTGCAGACTGTGATACAGATCATCAGTTATTAGAAGCAGATCTGAAATTAAAACTCAAAAAGCTTACCCGAGGACCAAGGCCACTTCGTTTTGATCTCACAAAAATACCAGATGCATACAACGTAGAAGTTAGGAATCGTTTTCGGGTCTTGATGTCTGTACAAGAGGAAATGACGCCTGATGAACTGGCAGTACAAGCTAGAGATATCTTGATAACTGCAGCCAAAGATTTAATTCCGACCAAGAAAAAGCAACTTAAGCCATGGATTACATCAGACACGTTAGAATTAATAAAACAACGAAGGGAACTGAAACAGAAAGGAGGTGAATCCGATAATACCAGGATGAAGTATAAATCTTTAACTCGAGAAATAAGAAAGAACACAAGAAAGGACAAAAATCAATGCATACAAGATTGTTGTACCAGAATAGATCGATATCATAAGACTGGAAGAGATTATGAAATGTTCAAAGAAATGAAGTTATTGACAAGAAATGTTCAACCTCAATTGAATGTTATCTGTGACAAGATGGGAAATACCTTAACAGAATCTAGACAAATTCTAGAAAGATGGCAGGAGTACTGCAGTGGAATGTATGATATGAGTGACAGTGAGGATATGAATGAGATACATGAGCCAACGACAGCAGAGACAGAACCTGAACCCTCATTAGATGAAATTGCTTGGGCTATAAAGAACCTGAAGAATGGTAAATCTCCTGGATGTGATGAGATACCAGCTGAACTAATTAAAGCGGGAGGAGAAGAAAGCATACACATATATCATGCATTATGTACAAAGATTTGGAAATATGGTATATGGCCAAAAGATTGGAAGAGAACTATCTTCATTCCAATTCCAAAAAAGGGCAACGTGAAACTATGCACCAACTATAGAACTGTTGCCCTGATCAGTCATGCAAGTAAAATGTCATAATGGCAAGACTTCGTAAGAAAATGGAAGAAGAGATTAACGTAGTTCAAGCTGGATTTAGACAAGGAAGAGGAACAAGAGATCACATATTCAACATGCGTTTAATAATAGAGAAGTGCAGAGAATTTAATGTAAACCTATACTCATGTTTTGTGGATTATTCAAAGGCATTTGACTGTGTACAGCATCAGAAACGTTGGGAAATCATGAGGAATATGGGCTTTCCATCACATGTAGTACAACTCATAAAAATGCTATATCTAGACCAACAAGCAGCAGTTAGAATAGATGGCGAGACATCAGATTGGTTTGACATCAAGCAAGGAGTCCGTCAGGGCTGTGTGCTGTCACCCTATTTGTTTAACCTGTACGCCGAAAATATAATGAGAAATGTAAGAGATGACATAAACAGGGAGCTATATGATGCCCTAAATATAGGCGGTCATGACATACAGGAGATTCGATATGCTGATGATACAGTGTTACTATCCACAACACAGAATGGCATGGAAAACCTAATAGCCTCAACCCAATTGAATAGTGAAAATCACAACTTATATCTTAACATAGCAAAAACAAAAATAATGCATACAGATAAAACTACCATGGAGAAAGAAATATACGTTAATGGGGAAAAATTAGAGGTGGTGGACAATTTTGAATATCTTGGGTCAATGATTACCAACAAGGGCGACACAATGAAAGAAATTAAACGGCGACTATCAATTGCTCTTCAAAGACTAAAACAGCTGAATAAATTATGGAGTGGGACAGACAGAACTACAAAAATTAGATTTTTAAGAGCATGCATCTTTCCCATTGCAACATACGCCTGTGAGACATGGACACTTACTAAACAAGCTGAACAGCGCATAAACGCCTTTGAATATAAATGTTATAGACGAGTTCTAAAAATATCTTGGGTAAAGAAAAGAACAAATGCATCCATACTTCAAGAGTTGAATATTGAAGAAGGTTGGCTATTAAAGACGATAAAACAAAGAAAATTGAAATATTTTGGTCACTTGAAACGTCACGAAAGTTTGGAGAGAACAATAATGGAAGGGTATATGCCCGGGAGAGAGGAAGAGGAAGGCCAAAGAGAAGATGGGTGCAGGATGTGGCGGATGATCTCCAGATGAGTGTATCAGACGCGGGACATCTTGCTTATGAGGTTTTCCGGAAGGTTGTTATGGGAGCGAGGTTCTGCAAAGGACATGCTACTGAATGAATGAATGAATGAATGACAACACCGTTGTAGGACAATCTTACTAGTGGAGGTGTGGGGCCAGGTATAACCCCACGGTGTCCTTCTCACTGACAGCACTGACATTACGGCACGAGAATGTGGGAAATCATCATCATCATCATCATCATCATCATCATCATCATCATCATCATCATCATCATCATCATCATCATCATCATCATTGTCATGAGTTAAACGCTGATCCCTGCTTCCTCTACAATGATATTGACCTAACGTTTAACTGCTAGAGCTCTATTGTACAATCACATGTAGGACAGCCTCACTATGCTGACTCCAACATAAATCCAACAACAAAGTCATTCGAGTGAACTGAGATATAATTTATCGCAGGCAACTTCAACAGCAAACGTGAGCGAGTGAGCACATCCAGGCTTCAGTCTTTCGCACCGCACTTTCGCTCTTGCTTCTCCGTCGCTATTCATCTCCCTAGACTGTGTGGATAGTTGGGCACCAAGCTGGCCACCTGCCATGAGAATGAATGCATAACAAACGCCTACCTTCCACTGTCATATAGCGAATACCAGATATGCCAGCGACCGTGGCATCAGTAGAGCCAGGAGTACCTGTAGTCAATTGCCGGACACACCTAGAGCGACTTCATGTGGACACCGAGGATTGGCAGCACCATAACAGCCGGTATTCTGTGACTGGTGTTGAAGCACGTCCTAACTTGACTTCGCTGGATCACAAACTAAAGCTTAAGCCGTTACGGTGTTAGGTGACGTCGTACCATGACGTCTAAATTGCGTTCAATGTTGGTGTCACTATGTTCAACATTTGTGCCACTCTTTATCTTCTTCTTTGATGCGCTAACTCATCAATTGAATGTTGCATC
>JACEFZ010010215.1:30000-77551 GCA_014155875.1 Cepaea nemoralis | reverse complement strand
GACAGTACAAGTACAATGTGATTTGACTTGAGACACAACGACACGAAGTTTAATGGATTTATTTACAGATCACATACAATACGATCTAGAGATGATCATTACAATACATAAGTTATAAACAATACACTTACAGGCAACCCACAGCTTACAGTCTATCTCACAAGATGTACAAGCACTCGACTTTCGGGCACAGAACTACACAAAGCCATTCTCTCTCCATACGTCCAGTCGAGTCCGAGTCCCAGAGCTGTCTGGCTATTTCTCGCAACTCGCTTTCCCACCTGAAGTGGCTTCACGAGGCCTGCGTGCGTCCTGCTTTGTCCTTGCCTGACCGCTGGCTGCTCGTCAGCCAGCAACCTCGCAGGCAGGTAACTAATACTCGCCTGGCGGGCGTAACGATGTTACGGCATCCCCGCTAGAGACTATTCGCCTGGCTGGCGGCGTAACGATGTCCCTGCATCTCTGCTGGCAATACTTTAGACTCTGACATGCTCCCCCGGGCTTCTTCATGAAAGATGTCATCTTTCATGTACACTTTATATACATGCCGGGTTAATATTTTAACCTTGTCAGAGTTGACCTTCTGTTGTAAATACATTGGTATAGAAATACATACGAATACACATCTTGCATAGAAACACATATGAAATGGATGTTGTATTATAAGGACATGTGGGTGTTCAACTTTTAACACTTGTCAAGTTTCATCCTCTCGATTGCTGATTACCTAATTGGCATTATTGACCCAGTCAGATCCGGTAGTTAACAGCTTCCCAAGCAACTACCTCGCAGCCCTCTAAAAACAACGTAATAATATGCTTTTGAAACAAACAACATCTGGCTAGACTGAAATACGGCTTTATATAAGCCGCATTCACCGGCTTAAACTCTGACCTCATTTGTCCAGGAGCTCTTGTGTTGGTCTGCAATGTCGGTAACACTATACCATGCCCAGTAGATGGTTTCTTGGCGTGTTAACAATCTGGCAACAACATGACTATTTATATACAATACATAATCGCATATATTTCAATTTATCGCCCTTGGTATAATAATGTAATAACAATAAAATGAAAGGGACATAACTTCAAAAATTATCACATATAATTTCTTACAATAATTCTTTTATTTCTCAGCGTCATAGCTTGATGTTTTTCCATACTAGCGAAAACATATCGATAGTATGAATAAATTTATCAAGATATGATTCTAAGATTACACTAAATGAAAAATATTAATACACAATTCGCGTATTCGAAATTGCTGATGCCTAAATAGTTTAAAAGTGTTATAACTTTTTAAGCTTTTGTTTGTCGTCTGCTAATTTTGAACCAAACTTCTAAATCATCCGGAAGTACACACGAACACTAAACAGCTGATGTTGAAATTTATAGAACACACTTGTTCCGGTCTGATGTAGTAAAACGGACTGTGCAATGTTCGGATTGTTCATGTGTTGGTTGTTTCACTGGAAAAACTTCTGGATTTCGATTGACTGCAGTGGTGTAGATGTCAATGTTCAGGTCAGACTTTCACACACGGATTTAAAATATCACTGGATCTGTTCCAAACGCAGATACCACCGATAAATTGGATAGTTCGCTTGCGGTAAGTTCAGAGCGAATGTGGCACTGTTCTTGTTTCGTAATATATATACAATTAATAAAGTTCACTTTCTACCACACACTACACAATTATTCACGACAATCACTACGTTAATGATAAAATAAGAAACCTATATATATTGGGAATAAACCCTATCACAACATATAGTAGACATACACAGCTTTCGTGAAAAAAAACACTTCACTGATGGATGGCTGTGTCGGTCTGAGTGTATTTAACACACTGCACTCAGACATTGGTGCTTACTGGGTCGGTCGGACAACTGGACAACAGATCGACAATCGTGTTGGTTCTGCCCGCGATATGTCGAACTTCAAAGCTGTAATCTTGAAGCTTAAGAGACCAGCGAGCTATCATTTGGTTGGAAGGTACACCTGAGTTGATAAATCTCAATGGACTACCGTCAGACTCCACAATAAAATGACGTCCCGGGAGGAATCTGGACAATTTAGTTATACCCACCACTAGAGTGAGGGCTTCCAACTGAGGTGTTGACCAATTTCGTTCTCTCGGTTTTAATTTTCTGGAGACAAAATACACAGGATGTAGGATGTTATCATGCTCCTGTAACAAGACTGTCCCAATCGTCACGGAGCTCGCGTCTGTGCGTAATCTGAAAGGGATTTGAAGATTGGGCAATTTTAGAATGGGATTGTTTAAGCTATTATCAGAAACATAAGATAATACTTTCTGGAATGCAAATTTTAGGCATTCATTGTTTACAATTTTCTCAGGTTGATCTTTTGTTAGTAAATTAGTAAATACTTCGGTCAGTTCAGCAAAATCTGGTATGAACTGCCTATAATAATTTATAAGTCCCAACAAACTTCTGACTTGCTTTTTCGTAGTCGGAAGTGAGAGTTTTAGTATCTTGGACACAATGTTATCGTCTGTCGTGACAAAGCCATTAGATATTTTGTACCCCAAGAAGGATATTTCCTGATAGGCTATGTCTACTTTCGCAGGCTTTACCGTCAGTCCGTGCTGTCTAATCCGTTCAAATGTCTGTTCTAATGTCTTTATGTGGTCTGTCATCGTCTTTGTGTGAACACAAATGTCGTCTATGTAACAGATAATATTTGGTATGTCTACTAATAGAAGTCGTGTCATACGTACGAATGTAGCTGGGGCATTGACAAGCCCAAATGGAAGTTTGCACCATTCGTACAGTCCCCAAGGTGTGGCAAATGCTGTCAGATGTCTGCTCTGTTCGTCTACCGCTATTTGCCAGTAACCTTTAGTCATGTCTACCTTCGTAAAGAACCTAGAGTCTGTCAGTTCTGTCAGTAGATCTTCAGAATTTGCCATTGTTCTAGATCTAAAAGAGTTATCTTATTTAATTTCCTATAGTCGACACAGAGTCTTATCGTGTTGTCCTTTTTGCGTACTATGACCATTGGAGATGAGAAATGTGATTGGGATCGTCTAATGATGTTGTTTTTCTCTAAGCTAATGATCTCCTGATGTAAGTTTTCTTTGTAATGCAATGGAATGGTGTATGGTCTGCATTTTATGGGTGTATTTGACGTGAGTGTGATGTGATGTTGTACTAATTCTGTTTGTCCTGGGTTGTTGGAGAAGATGGTGGTGTACTGTTGTATGAGATGTTTGCAACTGTCTGTTTCTGCTTGAGTTAACTTTGGGTTGATTTTAATTTCCTTCAAGCAGCTTTTTCGTGTCTAATGCAGGTGTTGGAATTTCGTCACTAACCTCGTCATCTTCATGGTCTATTATCACTGTACAGGCTGTTGTATCGTCTTGTTCGTTGTCTCTGTTGTAATATGGTCTTAGCATATTGACGTGGAATATTTTGTGTTTGTCTTTTATTTGAATCTCATAGTCTACAGGTGAAATCTGTCTTGTCACTTTAAATGGTCCTTGCCAAGAATCAGTCAATAAGTGTCTGTCACTAGGTAGGAGAAGAAGAACGTCCTGTCCAGGTGTCAACGTTATTGTCCTGTTACCTTTGTCAGCATATTGTCTATATGTAGCACCAGATAATTTTAGTGCATCCTTTGCAATTATACAAGATTTGATGATTCTTTCACGCAATGATGTAACGTATACGTATGATGATATGGGTTTGAGTAACGGAGTGGATTCAGTTAACATTTGATGATAGATGCTCAATGGGCCCCGTGGTTTGGCACCATAGATAAGTTCAAAAGGAGAGAAACCTGTACTAGCATGTGGCACTTAGCGATAAGCAAAGAGAATAGCAGGTAAATATACGTCCCAGTTATTTGGATGCTCTTGCGTGACTTTAGCAAGCATATGCTTTAAACCACCGTTAAATTTTTCTATTATTCCACTCGAGTGAGGATGGTACGGAGAATTGAAACATTGCTTAAACAATGGGAATTGTTCAAAAGATGTAAGGAGGAAACTGCACATAAGATTAGAGAAGTTAAATAGCACTGGGAGTCTTTATCACAATACTAACAAGCACATAGCCTTGAACGTTTTGAGAACGTGCAAACATGATCAATAAAGAAGATAACAATAGCAGCAATTTATATCACAGAGGTAATATTTTGGCTAAGGGAATATCAACAAAAGAGCAACCAGGGATAGAAACACGAGTCCCACATACAAATACAAGTGTACAATACGAGAGAAATAAGTCGTGCATTCAGAGAGGAAAAGAAACAGTTGCTAAAAAATACTTGTAATATAACATAGCATCTCTTCTTCAGCACTCCGAGCCATTGAAGCTCTTTGCTGCAGAATCAAGCCGTCTCCATTCGTCTCAAATAAGTCAGTCCGAATTCGAGGCTTATTTATCTGTTTCGTAACAAAATAGTTTTTACAAAGGTGGGGATGTTAACCCCACTCTTCAACTCCTAACCTGAAGGACCAGGGTGTTTCTCTTTGTCTGTTCTCTACCCTTTGACCTGTCCGGCTTGGGAGGCCCTGCTGGTAGCTACGCTACCGCCGGCATCGCTCTCAGGGTCATTGAGAAACTCAAGCTCCCCCACCGCGCCAAGGTGGACATTTTGATGCATTCATGATTATTTTAAATCGATTTCTATCACTCGGATGTGCAGGTCTCGGAGTTCTACTCTCATATAGTGATAAGGGAGTAGAACAGTGCTTTCTGTCTCTCACGAGACACTGAAAATAGCAATGCAAATATTAGGCTACTGCGCGTAACACACATTTTTGAATATATTAATTAGTCATAATGAACACTGACAAAAAGAACACACACGTAGACTGGCTATAGCAATGCAGATTACAAGAAAAACATTGGCATTCTTCAAATTTATGCATATCGGGCATGACATGAGGATGCATCAGACAACACGGAATAACTAACAGAGAACCTAGAAACATTTTAGGGACCGTGATGAAAGCTAAGGTTTGCATGGAGCCTCCTAAACTATTTATATGGATCGTGTATCTACTTTTGTATAAATAATTCTTCTCAATTGTATTGTTTTATGTTCTTTTTTCAGGATTCAGATATTACCAGTATATCCAGCAATAGTTTGCCTCCCTGCCTTACAGACATCGTATTCTGGCGTCTCCCACTCACTAACATTTCTGACGACGCCTTCGACGCATCGGCGGCAACATTGCAAAACTTATATATTCGCGATACAAAGTTCACCAGGTTACCAACAGCACTCAAGAAACTGACCGCATTGACCCTCCTGTCTATTGATAATACTACCATACAAGACTGGGATGCTGATACACTGAAACACATTGCTGCTACTCTTGAGAGTCTTCAACTAATTAACGTGAGTTTGCCTTCATGGCCCAGCTGGATTTCTGACTTCCATTATCTATATAGTATCGACTTAAGCAGGAACCCTCTGAAATCTATTCCTGACGACGCGTTTAGCTCTGTCAAAGACTCTCTAGTATTACTTTACCTTTCAGGTACTGGCTTAACTCAAGTACCACAAGCATTATCAACACTTTCCAGTCTGAAAACACTTTCCTTAAGTTACAACAATATTGCAGACGTATCCGACATTGAAAGAATTACAGGGTTACTATTTGCTCAGAAGCTTGTAGACTTATATTTAGAGTCAACTGGGCTGACCTCAATAGCAAATTTCTCGAACTTAACAAGTTTAAGTTCAATTGACTTATCGGATAACAGAATATCTGATGTATTTGCTGGCTCACTTCCCGCTACTCTAACATCGTTGTATCTTTCAGACAACAGTCTTTCATCTGTACCACAAGATGTTGCCAGCATGTACAAGCTTATCTATTTAGATTTGAATAACAATCTAATCACTATAATTGAACCAAACACCTTTCCGCCAAGTTTGATATTCGTAGACCTGAGTTATAACAATATAACAATAGTTACAAACTCAACTTTCAGAAATCTCAACCTGTTAAGCATTCTCCATTTGCAAAACAATCCCGTCTCAACAATCTCACCTTCAGCCTTCTCAGATCTGGCATCATTGAAATCCTTGCAGCTTACTAATTCACACCTGACAGAAATCCCTCTAGCCTTTGCCCAGTTGAGTCCTCAGACAGCGATATACTTCAGCACGACTCAGCCACTGTCTTGTCCTTGTCCAGCACCCCAGGAACTAGTTCTGTGGTTTGCTTCACTTACACAAAATTGGCTAGAATCTATCATCTGCAGCAATGGACAGTTAATTCAGTCATACCTAAGTGGTCAGTGTGGATAACCAACAGTCAGTCCTTCAAATCAGACTACCACTGACCCTCTTACTGCAATGTAAGCTGAGTCTCCTTTACTCTTAAATGTATGAATATATTCCTAAAGCATCTGCTTTGCTTTTTGAGTTAATTCAAGTCCACACTAATAACTGAAGACACTATCGAAAAAAAAAGTTAGTTGCATATCATTTATAAGACGTCGCAGTCAACCCCAGCATATTTTCTATGTTTGTGATCTCTTGGCAAGTTTACGTTCAGTATTTTGCCATTTCTTTCTAAACGACCGGAATCCATACCATTTCATTTATAAAAATCAACGCAAGGCGGTCTGCTACCAAATCGCCCGCAGTGTGTTTCGAATGCGCTTTGCGAGATTACGAAGTGCGTCCGTAACATCTTCGCCACGGAGCAAAATTATAGAAGTACATCTTCTTCTTCAGCATTCCGAGCCATTGAGGTTCTTTGCTGCAAATACAATCTGTCTCCATTCGTCTCTCTGGTGGACCTTCTCTTGCCAGTCGTTGATTCCAAGTGCTTGTAGGTCTGTATGTATATTATCTCTCCACCGCCTTCTTGGTCTACCTCGGGGTCTACGGTCCGATATCGAGGCTCATGTATTTGTTTCGTAACAAAGAAATTTAATAAAATGTATAATTACAGAACGATAACGTATTTTAAGGAGTGCATATGTATCTCGTCCTCATAAAGATTTATATGTAACTTGTATATGTAACTATGTGACCTGTTACTCTGTGGTTGTGTGATAGTGTGATTTCTTATTTTACTCTGGGTAAAATTGTTGTTTTAAATTGTACGAACGAATAAATCTCTACCGTAGTGAAATATTGCAATCTTTGTTTTTTCTTCTAGAAGAGCCGCCGTTCCTCCTCGTTGGAGCGGTTACTATTTTTTCTTTATTTTTAGACTTTCTCAAAACTTTTTCTGGAAATTGAAGAATCCCGCCCCATGCCCAAACCTGCTTCTTCACCCCTTACAACATTGTAGCACTTTTCATTGCTCCCTGAAGACCCCCATAATACACTGGAGGAATCTTTCTTTGTTGCCTAGTTTGTTTGTTTTTTTTCAGTTGCAACACCAGCATTTTTCAGTTGCTATTGGTATTCTTGGCAAGATTACGCTCAGTAGTTTGCCATTGCTTTCTACGCGACCGGATCACATACCCCGTAAGTAACCAACGTGACTCGTTCACTACCGAATCTCGCGCAGCTGTGTTCTTCACGTGGATATACGGGATTACAGAGAATGTTGTTAACATTCTTCGCCAGGGAGACCCCTAGTACGGCATGCATTATAGTTTGAGTTGATTTGAGTTGAGCTAAGAACCGACGTCAAGCACTCAGAACATTTCCATACGCGCTCCGTCGACACGTTCAACAGCCAAAGACGAGTCATACTAATAATCTTTCCCACCGCTATCTGATTGAAAGTTATCCTGATCTTCTTTCTTAGTTTTGAGATTCTCCCAGAACCCCTGCCGATTGCCCGCAGCATAATTATTTCCACATGGGGATTCTCAATGTGTTCCACCGCCTTCTCAATCTGGTCCCGCAGGCTGACGGCCACGTCTCCTTTGTCCATAGGTAATCTACCACCAAGAGGTGCATTCCCTGCCAGGCTATCAGCCTGTTCATTACCTCCGCACTCCTGCATGGCAAGGGCAAACTATCCATTCAGTTCTCACAATCTGTGACCTCTGAAGCGAGGTGAGCCATTTCACACGAAACATGCCTTTCTCCACCTTGCTAATCAAACTCATAGAATCCGTAATGAATACAATGTGTGTTGCATTGGTCTCCTCTAACCAACGGAATGCCGCTGTTTCTGATTCCACCTCCATTCTTATGCCAGACTCTCCTTATTCAAGACTCGTCCATTAGCCTTCACAATGTTGCTTCCTTGCGTTCGCTGGCTGTGAAATCTAGCATGAAGTCCTGTATGTCGGATTGTTACATCCTGTTGCCCAACATCAGTGTGATGTCATACCGGACTGAGGTTGTCCCATGTCTGGCTTAAATGTGTACAGACTGGTGGTTCCTCGGAGGAATCAGCGAAACTACTGACGTTAGCCTGGACCCCGAAGGCACCTGTTGCTTTGATTGGGATTCCTCAGGATCACTGAGTGTTAACTCTTAAATCCAGCTCATTGGCCTCAGCATCAACTTAAGCCTGGGGTCGTCTGAGATCTGAAAAATATCTGCATCTATATGGTTGAGACTGCTGTAGAAACTTTTCCCAACCACTGTTTCAACGTAGGGGGGCTTCGTGGTCTCGAGGTATGGTGTCCGCCTCGAGTGCTGGAGGTCCCGGGTTCAAGCCCCGGTGAGGACCGGGATTTTTTTCACGTGGAATTCTAGTAATAAAATTCCCCCTGGTCTCTGGATAGTGAGATCGGACGCCCGTGTGATTTGTTGCTCACGTAAAACTTCCCTTTGCTGTTGGAAATCGATAAAGAGTAGCCTAACGGCGCTGCCAGGGCAAAATTTCGAGTTAAAAATCTGCTCAAAGTATTTCAGGATCATCGCCGGTGCTACGGAGTTCGTGCATTGAGCTGAGTTTCTCCAGACTCAGGTTTGAGTAAGGAGGAGAACGGAGCACGTATGGGTTATCACTGTGATGTCGATCCATCGACTAAACTAAACTAAACTAACTGTTTCAACGTATCATCTTCACGGGGAATGTGTTGCCGAGTTCTTCTTCCGCGCTCCAAATTCTGAAAGTACCAGAAGACATATCTGAAATTCAAATCTGCCGAGAGGCAATCTATGGCAGGTTAAGATTCAACATAACTAATAAAGAGAGACAATATAGGGCTGGTTAAAATTCAGCATATCACATACAAAGAGGCAATGCAGGGCAGGTAAAGATTCGACACAACACACACATAGAGTATGTACATCATGTACGTGTGATGAATACAGTATAGTATGTAGCAATCTACAACAAATCCCGCCATTGAATACAGGAGCCAATGTAAGTCGGATTACAAACCTCTCATATCAGGTAAGTCTGGTTAGCTGCGGTTTTTGAGTAATACGATGGCTCTCTTTAGAACAGCAAACATTTAATGTAGCGTAAGTTGCTTGCTAAATTACTATTTACACATTGTTATTATAAGTATGCAGAAATTACAATGCCTGAGATATTTAATATAACAATATATGTAAATTCACAATAGTTAATTAGCACTTGAAGAAATAAATTAAAGAAGTAGATTTCTGAGCACACACTGTGGCATATGAATCGTGAGACTATATACATACAGGGATTCGATCGTACCATATACAAATGAGTATACTACCTGCTTCTTCTTCAGCGATCATCGTTTGCAATACGTCTATATGAGGGGTTTGTGCATTGTATTGCATAGACTTCTGCTTTCTGGTGGACTATATGATCAAATCCGGCTCTAGTCAAAGTTGTTCTCACTTGGCGGGAGGATGTCATTTCCTGTCAAGCTGACGCGGATTTCGGTGTCAATCATAATACCGGGTCATGTGGCCGGCTCAAAATGACATGACAGGAATAAATGACCAGACAGGACTGACCGCACAAAAAAAGAAATGTGGTTGTTATTGAAACGTTATATTATATTGTCATAGCTGTTGTATTGACAAGAACTATGACGCCATTCAGGACATTATCATTCGCTCTCCATCTTCATTTTCAACAGTCAGCTAAGCGTCCAATTGCTAATAGAACCAGTTCAGTTACTCTGAATATGTGTAAGTATGGCCTTTCCTCTGAGTATTTAGGGTCGGCAATCCATTTCACAATCACTATAAAAGCACAATAGGCCTTGTCAATTTAAAGGTGACAGAAATATTTTAAGAATATCGTGGTCAAAGAGGAGTAAACATACAGGCATTCTACACGATCTGTGGATAGAAGAAACAAGGCACACAGTAACATAGTGTCAAGGATACTTTGACCATATTACACGTCGCAATGGCTTGGTCAGAACATTGACGGTTCCTGAATGAAGAGACAGGGATCGACCAGCACTAAGATGGCCACAGGTGAGAATTATTTGACGTGAGGGTACAAGAGGCAGGAGAGAAATGTCTCTCGCCAAGGTGGGTTTCCTGTTTATGCTGACAAATGTTTGTCCCTTAAAGAGGTGCATAGCTGGGTAGGAAATGGTACAAGGGCGAGTCAAAAAGTAAGTCACACAGTTATGTGGAATGGCAGGTAAATTAATACAAAGCACACAGTTCTATGCAGCCAGTTTGGGAGGACTGATAAAACGATGGGATAAGTGCTTCAATGTTGGTGGAATTTGTGTTGAGAAACAAAGGGACAATGTTTGTATAATAAATAAACTGCTTTCATGTTGTTAATCATCGTTAGTTATTTTTCTACAGCCATTTGTGACTTACATATTAACTTACCCTCGTAATTGGCTAACGTCAGTCACCTGCAGCAATGGACAGTCAATTACATCATATCTGAGAGGTCATTGTGGGCACCCACTAGCCACTCCTTAACACGAGGCCAGTACTGACCCTGATGATGTAAATCAATCAGAGAAGTCCTGACACAGAAATGTATGAAACGCTTCCCTTTCCTTCAGATCTGTTTTCTGGGTTAATTCAAGTCCGTCCCAGAAACCGATGAAATCTAGGTCAATTATCATCATCATCATGCTGCAGGTACTTTGTAGAACTTCGCTCTCATCACGGCGAGTGGAGAAGACTCTCGATCTCTGGCCAGTTCTCATGCCTCATGAGCAAGCTGTCTGCAATGTCTAATGCCCCAGCCTCTTCTACCAGAAGCCGTGCCTTAAATCACGGGTCTCTCCCTGCCCCTGTAACGTTTAATATGACCACAGTATTTCAGTGTCCGAGACATGAAACTGTTCATGAGCCAGTGTTCTTCCTTGTTCAGATCTGTTAAAATTCCAGAATTTTGTTTTTCTTGCTCCATGATATTCTAAGAGCCATTCTGTAACAATTGAGCACAGAAGCATCAATGTTCTTCTGTAGTGATGGATAAGTAATCCATGATTCCCATCCATATGTTGTCTCATGAAAGATTCTACTACAAATGTTAGCTTGTGTTGTGTCATACGTTTTTAATGCTGTTTAAACTCTGCGATGCTATGACCAGCCGGAGTCTAATTTCTTTTAATCTGTTCTCAGTTTGTGACATTTTAAAGTTCTTCGTTGTTAATTGCGATCTGTAGTTGGAATGCTGTTTTGTCTATGAACACTATTTTTGCTTTGTTTAAGACAAGAAACAGATTTTGACTGTCACCGTGTCTCTTCACAGAAAGGATCAGTTCTTCTAATCCTTTAGTTCTATCTGAGAGGCGAACTGTGTCGTGTGCATACCTAAGCTCTGGGATTTGATTTCCACCAATTATAAATTAATCAGAACAATCTCTGGTCTCATAATTTTTTACTTTTCTGATTACATTTGTGCATATTATGTATAAGTGTGGAAAGAGAGAGAGAGATAGAGAGAGAGAGAGAGAGAGAGAGAGAGAGAGAGAGAGAGAGAGAGAGAGAGAGAGAGAGAGAGAGAGAGAGAGAGAGAGAGAGAGTGCTAGATGTGTCGTTCGCTACATAAATTATAGAATTGTCAAATTAATAAACTGATTATTACAGAAACGAAACTGTGTTTTAAGTCCTGCATATGTATCTCGTCCTCATTCGGTATATATGTCCTTGTGTGATCTATTACATTTGTGTGTTTATGCCATCTTTTGATTTCTGATTTCTGTTTGTCTGTGAAATTACGTTTGTTGTGCGGTGACAATGCGTGAACAAGTGAAACATAGCTCGAATGTTACGCATGGATATCACATGAAGGAGTGAAACAATTCTAAATCCTGTGGGGGAAACACATATATGAGTATTTCTGTTTCTGTCTGTGGTTGGTTGTCTGTGAGTGGATGCTCTAGAAGTCTGAGTGTCGTGTCTCACATCCAGTCATGGACATTCAGGCCGCATGAGCTCTGATAATGGAGAGTGATGTTGATCTAGAGACGTTCAACCCAATACGGTAAAAAAGCACCCTCTCAACGGAAAATGTGTGGCACAGCTATTGTTTCAATTTCTAACTTCAGAAAACAGAAATATCTAGATCATGGGTCACCAAACTACGGCCCGCGGGCCGGATCCGGCCTGCGACGTCATATCATCCTGCCCGCCGATGGTACTTGAACTTGCTTGATATAACGTGTGAAACACGAGATGTTGTCATACAATTTAAATACAAATATTATGTTTAGAATAATAGGAGGTCTTCACAGGTGCGGAAGCCTTCTGGCTGCTATGTGTCTTAAATTTACTATTTTCAATTATAAATTATTGCATCTAGATTTTATGTTCATTTATTGTAATGTTTGCTTATTCTGCTCCATCCCAAGTCCTTTCTCGGCTCGTGTTAGCGACGCATTCGCTCTAACGTTACCATGGTTTCCATGGCAACACGCACACAAACGGATCTTTCCGCATGAATATCATCTGCATCAACACATCACACACGCAAAGTTACGCTCTGAGAAATATGAGTCCATGAAATGTGGTTTAGAAACGCAAAGAAATCTTTTCACGAGAAAACTTGCTGAAAATGAATCTGTCACTCGTACACGTTACAAAAAAGTGCTTAAGATGGCGGAACGAGGAAACCCGTTTACTGATGACAACTTCATCAAAGAGTGTATGATGGAAGCAGCAAATGACTAGTGTCCTGAGAAAGCCGATTTGTTTGGAACTATCAGCCTGTCGGCAAGTTCAGTTGTGCAGAGAACAGAAGAGCTTGGAGAGAACATAGTGCTACAGATACGCGGGAAAACTAAGAACTTGCTGTAGTATTCTCTGGCGCTGGATAAGTCTACTGATCTCTCGAGTACATCAACATTTCTTGTGTTCATTCGTGGTGTACGGAAAATGTGTTGAATTTTACCGCTGCTTACCTGATGTTGAGTTTCCGAAACTGAAGAAATTTGCCGCTGGTATGGCACCAGTGTTTGGAACAACTTATGTCTGTGAGCAAACATTTTCAGAAATGAAGTATGTGAAGTCAACACATCGAACGAGATTGACTGATGAACATTTGAAAGCAAATCTCTTGATTTGATGCAGCAATTCCAAACCAAACATTGATGATATCTTGAAAGCCAATTATCAGTTTTACAAATCTCACTAACTTTTTTTGCCTCTTAGTTTATGAGATTCGGATATGTGCACACTAGGTCTGATGTAACTAAGTTTTTGCTAACGTCGCCTTCTGTGATAACTGTTTTTTTAAGTGAATGAGTATGTTGGTTGTCTTTGTTTTTTGTGCATTGCACGCCACTCATCCATAATTAACTAATTTGTTCGTCTTTTTTCCCAGAGCTTTCGTTCTGGCTTGCAAGTATTGTGAAAGTTAGTTGCATATCATGTACAGGACCTTTGCAGTTAACACCAGCATTGTTTGCTGTTATTGATGTCTTGGCAAGTTTACGTTAAGTAGTTTGCCATTGCTTTCTGAACCACCGGCACCCATACCATAGCGTAAAATCGTAAAAACCAGTGCAACGCGGTCTGCTGCCAACGAACCGCGTCCGTAAGACCTTCGCCACGGATACCGGTGCAAGTATTGTACAGAATGAATAGCCGGCTCGTGCTCGTCATTTTGTCAGTTATCCGGCCCGCCGTGAAAACAGTTTGGTGACCCCTGATCTAGATGATTGGAACATCACATCTGCAGAAAGGGACACAAAGGTGTCACCAGGCCTTATTCATCATGTCACATAGGGTCGGAATGGGGTTAGAAGTGAGCTGACAATGTCTCCTCCTTTGAGTTATTCTATTGCCTAAGGACTGCAGCCCAACGAGATGCTGTATCACACAGTGTGCATGTTATTTCACTCATCTGTCGCCAGGAAGATAATATATCAAACAGAGTACATATTTGTTCACTCATATGTCTTCAGCCTGCTTCCTGGCCTAGAGGTTAGCGACTTTTCTCCGTAATCTCGTATACTCTCGTAAGTAACGCGACGACGGTGAGAATCAGCAGTGGTTCGAATCGCGTCGGTAACTTACGGGGTATGGGAGCCTGCCGCTCAGAAAGCAATGGCAAACTACTGAGCGTAATCTTGCCAAGAAATCAACAATCAGCTGAAAGATGCTGATGTTGACAGCGATGTCCTGTAAAGGATATGCAAAACATTCATTTGTCGTCAGGAAGGTACTATGTCAAACACAGTGCATGTTAGTTCGCTCATCCATCGCATGGGCGGTACTATGTCAGAGTGCATATATATCACATAAGTTCGCTCATTTGTGGCCAGGAAGGTACTATGCCAAACAGAGTACATATTATTTCACTCATTTATCGCCAAGGCGGTGTCAAATAGAGTACACATTAGTTCGCTCATCTGTCGTCAGAGAAGTATTATGTCAGCGTACATATTAGTAGTAGTAGTTGTAGTAGTAGTTGTAGTAGTAGTTGTAGTAATAGTAGTAGTAGAGTAGTAGTAGTAGTAGCAGTAGCAGTAGTAGTAGTAGTAGTAGTAGTAGTAGTAGTAGTAGTAGTAGTAGTAGTAGTAGTAGTAGTAGTAGTAGAATAGTAGTAGTAGTAGTAGTTGTTGTTGTTGTTGTTGTTGTTGTAGCTTTAGCAGTAGTAGTTAGTCAATACGTCAATGTACACCACTTTCTGCAGCTAGTGGTTATCGTAATTTCGAGGTGATAGATTAAATTCCCGGTGGGTAACTATACTTTTCTTGTGTATGTTGTCTAATGTATGTCTTCTAATCTCTCCTTCTGTCTTCTACTTCTATAAGCGCCAAACAAGCCATCCATCATGTGCCATGCCGATAAGCGTGAGCGGTCATGTTCTGCCATCTCACTCGATCACCAGAGTGGTGGATCAACTCCGTGTTTCTGTCTCGACCATGCCATGTGGCCAAGTCATCTAAGTATTTAATTCTAGATCTTCCCCTTGGTCTCCTCCCTTCGATCTTGTCAATTGTCACCAAGTTCTCTAATTCATTTCTTCTCATAACATGACCAAAGATGTTGACTTCTACGTCTGTCACTAACCGGTTTACGATCTTCATGTGTTTCTTGTAGGACTTGTTCATTGGTTTTTCTGTCTGTCCATGGTATTCTTTACATTTTCCTCAGAAACCATCAGATGTTTTTCATCTTGTCTGCTCATTGTCCACGCTTCAATCAATCAGTCAATCATGTGACATGCCGGAAAGCTTGGGCGGTCATGACTCGCCATTTCACTCGATCACCGGCGTCGTGGATCAACTCAGTGTTCTTGTCTCGTCCATGCCATGTGGGCAAGCCATCCATATAAAAGTACATTATGCATCCCTGTCTCACACCTCTCTTAATAGGCTGATATTGACCTACTTCATTATCAATTCTTATGGCAGCTTGTTGTTTCCAGTATATGTTTTTTACAAGTCTAAGATCCTTTCCATCAATTTGTAGATCTTCAAGCATCCTTATCATGTCGACATATCTCACTTTATCGAAAGCCTTTGTGTAGTCAATAAAGCAAAAATATAGATCCTTGTTTACTTCTATAGAACGTTCAATTACAGTTCTCAGTATATACACAGCATTTACTGTACCCATTCCTTCTACAAACCCACATTGTTCCTCTCGTATTTCAGGTTGCATTTTCTTCCTAACTCTTTGCATAATTCTTAACAAAATCTTCGTGATGTGACTCAGTATACTAATTGTTCAATGTTGATCGCATTCCAATGCTCCTGATTTATTTGGGATTGCAATAAATTCAGAATTACACAACATTGCGCCAAATAATACATGTTTAATTTTTATGGAGGCGAGGAATGATGATGATGACTATTTATATTCCAGTCATTAAGTAACACCCAGTTATGTGCACATTAATATGTAATGATGATATTGGTCACGTGGTTTTTATTTGCAAGCAAGACGCGACCTGCTGGCTGACTTGCAGATTTAGATGAGGTCATCACGACATCGGCTTCACACTGAGCTGGAGACATGTAGGTCACTGTGATTTATTAGCCAGAGTTGTCTGACCTTGGCTTGTTGTTCTATCTATAGTGATAGTATAGGGGCTAGATGCTCGCCTGACGACCCGGTCGTCGTGCGTTCTAATCCGCAAAAAGGCAGATGTTTAAAATTGATATCGCTCCTAAAGACGACCACAGCTTAGATTGTAACCTCGAATTGCCTTTCACAGTTAAGTCGCACATATTACCCATCACGTGCCGATTAGTCTGTAAACATTCATGATTTTTGCACATTTACCATGAGTGTACACCATACAGTGGATACTATCCCATTGTGGAGTACCCGGAAACGACAGAGCTGATCGATTGGCTAAGGAAGGAGAAAAAAGAAGAACAGCCTGATGTGCCCGTTACATATCGCCAAAAGACAAGAATGATCAAATCAGTCAGAAAGCCACCAAACCTTGCTGAAGATGACTACCACATTATGGACAGAACAGTAGAAGTCATTATTCTGCGCCTCAGAACAGAACACAATAGATTACGCAACCACATGTATACACAATTCAAGATTGGTGACACAGCCATGTGCACATGTGGATACGCGTCGCAGACAGCAGAGCACATACTCCAAGACTGCCCAAAATATAACATATCCAGGCGAACCTTCTGGCCTAGAGAGACAACAGTGTAAAATAAACTCTATGGACCGATGTGTGAACTAAAAAAGACTGTTAGATTCATACAAGAGACAACATTGCAGCTATAGACATATTTCAAGCGAACAAAAGAAGAAGAAGTGAATAACACATATCTCCATAATGTTGATGGTGCAACAGATTAGCATCATAAGTGTGCTATGAATGGAATACTGTGTGAAAGGAGAGAGACAAGAAGTTATGAATGTTAAACGGGTCTGCGTGCCTAATTCTCTAGACTTTATAAAGTTCGTTTGTTCGTTCGTTTGTTCTATCTATGGATAGTTGGTGGGTTTGTGTTGAATACTCTAGAAGACTAAACTGTAACTCTTTAATGAAACGCCACAGAGCTGAGATCGCCTGACATCTGAACCAGGCTCGTGGGTAAAAGTGTCATGTTGGTGTAGAGACATTCGTCCTGACACAGTGCTCAAGTACCGTCTCTACAGGGGCTGTGTTTGCTGTGTTCCTCTTCGTTTCTCCATTCCCATAAGTGGCGAGTTCTACAAGACTGGTACTAGATCTTCACATGGGCCGAGAAGCAGATTACAATATAGACAAATAAGCATACAGCACAGCACATACATATTGGAATCTAGACAGATAATCATACAGCACAGCGCATGCATATTGGAATCTAGACAGATAATCATACAGCACAGCGCATGCATATTGGAATCTAGACAGATAATCATACAGCACAGCGCATAGATATTAAAATATAGCCAGATAATCATACAGCACAGCACATACAGACTGTTTGGGATGATGTCGAGTTTGGCAATGTTTATTTCGCAGAGTTTATGTCTTTCATAGTCAACAAACGGCAAATAAACACCCAGAGATATCACATGTTAAATAAAATAAATGCCGCCATTACTACAGGCCAAACCATGACATGATGTGATCTCTGCGGTGTTCACGTCACTTGCTGATTGGTCAACTTGTGATCGGAGATTGGCATTTCTGACGTCAGACGTGAGATCATTGGATCATACATACAGGTAGTACTGGCCAGGGTGTGAGATTGCACGATGGCAAGTGGGCCCCGTGGGTCCCTTATGAAGTGGGCCACTGTAAGCAATAGACCAAGGCGTTTATAATGTTAATGACCTTTCAGTAGCTTTGTCTCCAGTGTCCGCTGTGCCATGCCTACAAGTGTAAAGAGCGTAAAACAACCCCTTTGTTGCATTCAGACGTGCGGCGAACAGCTAGTAGCCTATTAATTGTGAACTGTTACAAGTTAAATGAAAAGATAATACATGGGTGTGATATCCATTTTTGTCAAAGAATAGAAAAGAACTTGCTTGTGACATTTTCACGTTCAAAGATCAAGTGATAAAATGTGCACATGTTTTTTAAAAGAATTTTAAAGAACATAGATTGCATTGTTAAAACGTTTGTTGCATATCCTTTACAGTGAACTCCATCCATTTTGACTGTTTGTGATCTCTTCGCAAGTTTACTTTAGTAGTTTGCCAATGCTATTCTGAACGACCGACACCTATACCATTTAATAAAAGCCCAACGCAATGTTTGCCAAATCGCCCGCAGCAGTGTTTCGAACGTGGTATGCGGTATTACGAACTGTGTCCGAAACTACTTCGCCACGGAGCAGGCTAAGTTAGTTGCACATCATTTTACAGGACGTCGCTGTCACCCTCAGCAATTTTTTTTTGCTATTTGTGATCTCTTGGCAAGCTTATGTTCTGTAGTTTGCCATTGCTTTGTAAACGACATGCACCACTACCATTTCTCAAAATCTCTTGCAGCTGTTTTTCGAATGCGGTATGCGGGATTACGAACTGCGTCAGTAAAACTTTCGCCACGGAGCCGGCATAGAGTGCATTACTCGTGCTATTCATAAACTCGCATAACAGAATACCTTTTTGGTGACTCTTAAAATTTAAAGTAATAGTGAATCGTCACAGTAGCGATTACGCCACAAGGAATAAGAAATATATAGTTTGTTAAAAGTAGTTGTAGGATAGAGATCAGTAAAACATGAAATGGAAAACTAAAATTACACCTGACGAATTCTGGCACATTGGGGCAAGGCTGACAAAGTGTGTTGGAGATTCCGGTATGAATGGAGACGTTCAGAAAATGTCAGACAAGCTATTGCACGATGTGAATGTGAAAACTACGTACGTGAAGGATTGTGCTAGAAAGCTGAGCTGTCAATAAAGTTAAATGTACATCAGAGGGTGAGCTACACTAATCAGATGGACTAAAATGTTGACTTCTCATCCTTAGCTTGGGGACGTATATTACAAGTACCTCTGAAGTCAGAGTTGGTTCTCCTGATGGCGGAGACACTGGTAATTGGGACAGGTAACCCACACTTAAAGATCAGTCCAGTGCACTAGAACTAGTAGCTGGTGTGTGGACTATGTTTGAGTTTAAAGCGAGCGAACGCCAAACAACAGTGTCTGTTATGGAGCAGACATGGGCGATGACGACTCTCCTCTCCTGTCTGTCATTTGATATGTTGATGAAGCTCTTGTTGCCGATATTATTGTTTGTTGTGCAACGTTTTCACCATCCTACACTACATATATCTTTCTCTGTCTTCATCGGCCTCTTTTTCCCAGTTTTCTCCTACAAAAGAATATGTTCCTAAATTCACTGTTTCTGTTTGTATTTCATATTTCTTTACCTTTTGATTTGTGTAAGTTATCCTGTCACAATTACAGCCGGCAGTACCTCGTTTGGTTTCTTCTTGGTGCACGATGTTCTCATAATTCTTCCCATAAACTACATCCCCGCAGCTTCCAACCTCCTCACCTTTTCATGACTCATTGTCTAGCATAGCCACCATACAAAATAACAGTTCAAACACAACTTCCCACTTCCAATTTTCAAAACAAAAATTCCAAATTCGTCCTCGTCTAACCTGCTTCGTCAGCTGTGGTTATTATTGAGGATCGTGGTGTTTGTGGGTTTATTCACCCTAATTCTTGTCTTGTGAGTCCTATCTCGGACTGGTTATGTAGCTTTTGTGTCTGTGACGTCAGCAGTTGTCGGCGGCTATCCTTTGTGCTCTTCTGTTGTTGTGGTTTTCTTTGTTGGTGTAGGCTCCTGGCTGCAGTTCTTATAAGGACTTTTTATTGGGTTTTTTTAGTCTCCTGTTCTGTGCATTGCCCGTATCTTTTGTGTGCAGTCCTTAAAGGGACTTATTGTTTTACTGTTATGTATACAGATTATATACAAATCTTATGACATTTCTGGTTTTATATATGCATTAGAAATGTTGCAACATCCTCCTGCATTTATTGGCTATTTGTGATTTACATTACAACTTGACGTCGTGTAGTTTGCCATTGCTATCTGAACGGCCGACGCCTCATACCTATAAAATCAACACAAATCGAACTGCTTCAACTCGTCTGCAGCTGATCTCTAACCCCAGACTCGGTATTCCTGGTATAATAGGACGTAACCACGTCACCACACTAAATGATAACATCATAATAACATAATTATAACATCATTTATCAAACAAAGAGAATCTTGGCTGTGTACGAATCCACTTCGCCAACCAGGATACCAACGTGTATATCCCAGAATCTTACATGCTATAAATATTATTTTGTGTGTAGGGTGTCTCATCCTTCCTAACATAATGACACATGGAGGACTATCTAGTATCTGCAATCAACAGTTTATGACAATTAAATTATGGGTTATTGTGGATGAATCTTCACAATTATAGACATATTCTGGCGCAGGTGGACAGTCCAGACACATCAGCGTGAGCTGAATATTTTGATCAATTCATTTAGTAATTTAGTGTGATAATTGTCCCGAAAAATAATACTGTAGAAGGCTACTGTGGTAAAGATTATGATCGACCAGACGCGGCCTGACAATGACAGACAGATGACAGATGGTCTCTTTGCTGAGCCTCACTTCTCTGTAAGAAATTTAAAAAAAAAAAGAACACCAACAACAACGTAGTTAAGACCCGGCGATGTGTCAATAACTTAGTATCAGGTACACACAATCACTCAAATATTGATCATCGTATTAACAATAAATGTCTCAAAATATAATTGGAAATAACGTTGTTACATGTTGATATTATTAACTGATATGAAATAAAATATGTTACATGTTGATATTATTAACTGATATGAAATAAAATAGAGAATTATTACACCTTCACAATAGTGGCACAGTTAGATCATCACTGGCTAATGCTGTGTACTATATTATTATTAACTATAATTTAATCTTATGACCAAATCTTCACACAACAATGTCCGTCAATGGCAATGGTGAATTCTCTAAACTGATTGTTCATGAGTTTCAAGTTCTCCGTCTGACCCCAAAGATTTCCTAGTCTGGCTGGTTCTGATCTTCGACTGCTAGTGTCGACTAGGCTGTAGCCCAGTGTTGTACTTAGCTATTGTATCAACACCAATAGTCGCACGAGACTAGAGTCTCCCAGGTCTGTTTGGTCACAGATCATTCATCGATCGTCCTTACATTTATGGGGCTAGCACCAAATATCCAGAACGCTTCACATCGCGAACAATATTCCTCTAGCTAATTGTATGTTCCTTCAATGCACATAACGGTAATCTGCATATATCCCCATATAGAAGTCCATGGAGTATTATCAAAGTTCTGCAGAAAAGTTGTCGACAAAGCAGGTTTGCATGGATACACATGCTATAGTTCACACAGTGTCACTATCTACCATTCACACTGACCTCTCAAAATACGCAAATCATTCAGGAAATATATTTTATTTGTTATCTGATCAGTAGGAAATCGTGTATATAAACACCACGGTGTTGTTACTTCTGCCAGAGATCAAGTTCTACAGGACAATAAGGTGAGTGGCATTTTGTTTACTACATTCACTTCCAATTATTCATTGCCATCACGTGTCATCTCCACAGTGAATGATGACAATATTTGATGTCAAGCAGTTTCTGTCCTAAGCCACCCCTGTACATCCCGCTATACTATATCCTAACTATCATCATCATCCAGTGCCTTGCCGGCTAGCGTGAGCGATCATACCTCTCCACAAATTCCGATCTCCGACGACATGGATCAATTCGGATCTTGACTCCCTTCAGTGCCATGACACAAGACTAAGTAATCTTTTCCCGCTGTCTTCCTCTATCTCTCTTTCCGCAAAATCTTTCCGGTTGTTACAACATGTTTCAGTTGTCTTCTCATAACGTAGCAAAAAATCGAGGACTGTTTCTTCCTGATGTTTGTGATAAGTTGTCTTTGTGGCTCAAATTCCCTTAAAACATCCCGATGGCTCTTTTTGGCTGTCCAACTAACATTTAGCATCCTTCTATAAAACCACATCTCCAAGGCTTCCAAGGATATTTTCGCATGTGTACTATTCTTCTATAAAACCACATCTCCAAGGCTTACAGGGATATTTTCGCATGTGTACTATTCTTCTATAAAACCACATCTCCAAGGCTTCCAGGGATATTTTCGCATGTGTACTATTCTTCTATAAAACCACATCTCCAAGGCTTCCAGGGATATTTTCGCATGTGTACTATTCTTCTATAAAACCACATCTCCAAGGCTTCCAGGGATATTTTCGCATGTGTACTATTCTTCTATAAAACCACATCTCCAAGGCTTCCAGGGATATTTTCGCATGTGTACTATTCTTCTATAAAACCACATCTCCAAGGCTTCCAGGGATATTTTCGCATGTGTACTATTCTTCTATAAAACCACATCTCCAAGGCTTCCAGGGATATATTCGCATGTGTACTATTCTTCTATAAAACCACATCTCCAAGGCTTCCAGGGATATTTTCGCATGTGTACTATTCTTCTATAAAAACCACATCTCCAAGGCTTCCAGGGATATTTTCGCATGTGTACTATTCTTCTATAAAACCACATCTCCAAGGCTTCCAGGGATATTTTCGCATGTGTACTATTCTTCTATAAAACCACATCTCCAAGGCTTCCAGGGATATTTTCGCATGTGTACTATTCTTCTATAAAACCACATCTCCAAGGCTTCCAGGGATATTTTCGCATGTGTACTATTCTTCTATAAAACCACATCTCCAAGGCTTCCAGGAATATTTTCGCATGTGTACTATTCTTCTATAAAACCACATCTCCAAAGCTTCCAGGGATATTTTCGCATGTGTACTATTCTTCTTTAAAACCACATCTCCAAAGCTTCCAGGGATATTTTCGCATGTGTACTATTCTTCTATACAACCACATCTCCAAGGCTTCCACGGATATTTTCGCATGTGTACTAATTGTCCAGGACTCGCAGCCGTATGTTAGTTAAAACTGATTCTATGTAACATGCAAGAACTCTTTTTTTAACTTTCAAGGACAGTAACTTATTGCACAAGAAGTTTTTTTTCATTTGATAGAATGCAATTTTTACTAGTCCTATTCTTCTCTTTATCTCAGTGATGCATCTTCCATCTGATGTCATCCATGTGCCTAGATATCTAAATTTCTGCACTTGCCCCAAAATAACATAATGTACTTTAATTACACATTTAGGCACTACAGCTAGTGCTCGACTTACGACTTATGCAACGTACGACCATTCGACTTTACGACCACAATCACTAGCCATATTAGATTTTAGATTTATTTCTGCCACATCTAGGCGATCTCCATCCAGATGTAAAATTTGTTTTTCTTCCGCCAAACACGTCTCCACTCATCCAGCCTATGGACCAAGGTTTGATTGCGACCGTAAAGGCCAACTATCTCCGAACCACCTTCGCTCAAGCAATAGATGCTGACACAGAACTAACATTGCGAGATTCTTAGAAACACTACAACATTGTAATGTGTATCAAGAATATCGCTACCGCCTGGGAGGCTGTGACGACAAAGTGCATGAAAGGCATTTGGAAAAATTGTGTTAAGCGCTATGTTAATGGTTTTCATGGATTTGACTAAATATATGATTTTGGGAATGATGAATGTGTTAACTATGATGCTCCTACCAAATATTGTGAATGTCTTATATTTGTATCTGTGTAGCGTGTCTATAATTTGTTGTGTGAGGTTTTTTCCATGTCTGTGCGTGTATCTGTCGGGAGTTGTTAGGAAATGTTATCCCATGTAGTTTGATGTTGTCTGTTGCTGTTAAGTCGGGAGGAAAGTCTGCTTTGTTTCGCCACTTACCGAGATCCATTATGTGTGAATTTTTGTATGTTTAATTTTGCCCCACTCCCCTTACCAAACTGTGTAACAGTGTGGAGTATATTTGTAACGGATGTGTTGTTGGCGGGGAAGAAAGCTGTGTCGTCTGCGTATGCAAGCAACTTCCGCTCTCCTCCGCCTGGTATGAATGTGCCTGTGATGTTTCGTACAATTAATCTCACAAACCATGCCACTAAGCATCTACCATTGTCTTATATAATTAAGTAATAAGATATAATTATGGAGCTAGCATATTCTCTACGCGCGCTACAGAGTGTAAATGGGGCTTTTCTGCATTTAAAGAATAAAATATCAAGGGACATAAGAATAGTGTGGTAGGTAAGGGAAATAATTATAATTAAAAATATTTCTATGATATCTCAAATTTATATTCCGTTTGTTTAAGTACATATAACTAATCTAAGATTTTCAATTAGCATATTTTACAGAAATTTATTATTTCTGTATGCTGTTTGAAAGTTTTGTTGTTTTAAGAAAACAGCTCAAATCATTTAAAGTATTTTATAATTGTAAATGAACCTGGTCCTCCAGGTTGGGGGATATAGCCTGGGGTTAACATCCCCTCGTTACGTAAAAACTCTGGTTTTCTTCACAACGTATAAATCGTCCTGTTGGTCATATCCATTGTCTATTCAAGTCGTTGTTGATGATGGTTTATTCCTATCCTCCTATCCCGTGTTCGTTAAACCAAAAATGGGGGAGAAATTTATTACTTACGAAATTTACAAATGTACAGTATGTGTTTCTTTGTTATCACCATAACGTCTTTAGTTTTATTATTCAAACTAAGGCCCATTCACTTTCTATAACCACTGTATCTATCATTTCCTGTAGATCGTAAGTTATTTTCATTATGTCCACCAACCAGGATCCCTGATATATTTTCTTTAGATTTCTTTATATATTCATTGTACAATGCTAAATTATTTATCTGTTGAACGCTATCTCTGGTGCATCAGTCTACAGTAACATGTCGATAACTTCACCGTAAAGGATGCAAGATCACAAGCCGCAATAATAAACTTGCTCGCTAAAGCAGTATTGGTTGCGAATTACAGTTATCAATGGTAATATGTTCTTGTCTTTTGTTTATATTACAGGAACATAGACAGATACTCAACAACATTTCGTTTCCTTGCAATGATCAGACAGAAACATGGACATATACTTAACAATAGTCCATTTCCTTTTAGTTATGAGACAGCAATATGGACAATTAATTGATAATTATATATGTCTCTCTTGTTGCCATGCAGAAGCAGACAATAATTTAACAATGCACAATTTATTTTTAGTTATGAGACAAAAACATGGACAATTACTTATCAATCGACAATGTTTATGTTCACATTCTAGCTAAAGATCCGGCCTTAAATAATGTTTCAAAAAACAAACAAACAAACAAGTACCATTTGGTTAAATGAAATTCAGTGGAAAACTGTTCTCTTTACTGAAATGTGTGAACAGATAAAAGTGCAGCTACAAGATGGTGTAATCCGTGAGAAACCTTGACATTGTGTGGTTTACTGGGGTCACGTGTGTCGTGCAGACGTTGGCTCAGGTGTGTCCCTACAGTGACCCGGTGAGTCATATAAATGTGTTACTTACTCATCATCATCTTGCGGTACACTATTTGCTGAGCTATACTCTCAATATGCCCAAAAACTAACAAAACATCCATTGATCGGTCCAGCAGTCCACCGAACACTTAAACAGAAGTTATTGATGGACCGATGCAAATGAGGCCCTGAAAGGGATATTTTTTTTTTTTTTTTTTGGTTGGAGGGGGGGGGGGGGGGGGGGATTTGTTTTGGGTGAATTAACAGAAAAGTACCTACTTTTTGCTATGGAAGACATTTTCAATAATCATGTGTTTCCGCATTTGTTAAACCACATACCAGTCCTTTTTAATATTGCAATCTTTACTATATGTTTTGTAGTTTGCTTTGTTTTTTTTTCCTCTTCTTTCTCCTCTTCCTCCTCCTTCTTCTTCCCCTGCTTCTTTTTTTCTGTTTCTACTTCTTATCTGATTTTTTTTGTTTCTCTATGTTTTTCAACATAATATTTATTGTGGAAAGCGTGGCCTGTGTGATGTAATGTCAGACAGTGTTAACAGATCCAAAATTATAGCTTGAGACCGCCTGATGTAAACAAAGTATAGACAGAGACATTGTCGAGTTTTATCCGCCTACTTTGTGTAGACAAAATATACATATTTTATGTGAAGATGTATTTTATTGTTAGAAAACCCACATTTTAATAGCAACTGAACTGCTCTGTGACCACTTTAACTGGTAAATAAATATAAATTTATTCGGGGAATACCCGATGTTAGTAGAACTAGCACGAACAAAATCCCCCTGTGATTGCAAACAAAAGCAACCCCGTTGTCGACCTGGGAATGTGAAGTGATACTCACATCAGCAATAATCTCAGAGAAGGGAACTCCTCTGGGGAAGCTGCTTTCAATAGAAATATTTTAAACATAATTACTTTGCGTGGGTGACTGGGGTAACTACTTTGAATGGAACCACATTCAATAGTGTTACTTAGAAAGAAGCTACTTTGAAGCGAATTACTTTTACATTACTTACTTTGCGAGGAAAAACTGTGAAGTTAATGATTTTTAAAGGAACTCTTTTGGAGGGAACTACTCAGAGGAGACCTACTTTGAGGGTAGCTATGCTGAAAGACGGACATATAATCAGATTGCTACTGGTACTATTAGTGTTGGATCTCTTCGCTGGCTGCTGAGGATGGGGACGGAGTGCTTATGAGAATGCCCCGAATGCTATGATGTTGGTTCCTAAATCAATCAATCAATCAATCAATCAAAGAAGCTACTTTAGAGATTAAATTGAGGTGAACTACTTTGGCATGAATTACTTTGAAAAAATCACTCTGAATGGGATACATATTTATATATTGATTTGTAGTTCACTTGAAAAAGAATGGGACGTAGTTTGATTAACAGAAAATCAGACGTTATGGTGACATTAAAGAAACAGATTCTGTCTAAATGTACAATTAAAGCAAATGACGTTATTTTGAGGCAGTATTTCAGATATCTAAACGCATGGACGGTGCATCACAGAGATAATAATTAGGAAAGGACCAGCAAAAACTGCATTCTTTACAAATGAAGAACATGTTATGCAATAAGCGTTTGTAATTTAACATTAGAAAAAGAATTAAAAGAATGAAAACAATTTGGATGTCAACGTGTATTCTACCTGTGAAGGCGACTTCAAGAGACATGCTACAAAAGCATACAATATACGACACACCTCAATCGAGGAAGTAGTACACAAATATCCAGTGACAAAATCAGAATCTCTAGATCAAATACTCAGATCGTGGGTCACATCACAGGAAGGACTCGCATATTATATTATGCACAAGAAAAGACTCTACTAACAGATTTTTAAAAAAATTTTACATATCCCTTACAGGACGTTGCAGTCAACACCGCCGTTTTTCAGCTGCTGTTGATGTACTAGACAAGATTACGCTCAGTAGTTTGCCATTGCTTTCTGAGCGATCGGCTCACATACCCCGTAAGTTACCAACGCGGCGAGAACCGCTGCCGATTTTCGCGCAGGTTACGTTACTCACTAGAATATACGGGATTACGGAGAAAGACGTACGTTAAGTCCCTAGGCCAGGGAGACCGGCATACTAACATATAGAGTCAAGGAATTCTCGTTATTTCGGTATCCACTGGAGATGCAAACATGTGATAGAATTAAACAATGCTAAAATTACCACGGAGAATTAAAATAAGCTATTCGGTAATTTTAAAATAAGTGATTTTACATAAACGAAGAATTTGAGGGAAGTTATAATAAAGTAGCCGACTTTCTTTGATCATATCATGTGAATAGAACCACTTAATATTATTCTTATGAATGATACAATGCTAGGTAACGCCCGGGATACAAGGCAACAGAGTAGTTCAAGATACCATGGGTAAATGAGATATGTCTAAATGATACTGAGACTGGGCCATCAATACTTTATTGTACTAACAACTGAACTCATGAGCATCAACAAATGCCTTGATGCTGGCATGGGTGATCATTCTCCTCCACAAATTGCGATCAATTCGTGTGTTAACTCCCTTCAGTGCCATGATACGAGACTCAAGAATTTTCTCACGCTGTTTTCCTCTATCTCTCTTTCCAATAATATGTCTGGTTGTCACAATATGTTTACATTCGTGTCTTCTCATTGTGTGGCTAAAAATGACGACTGCCTCTTTCTGATGTTTGTGATAAATTGTCTTTGCGACTTAGTCACTCTCAAAATGCCAATTTTCTGACATTGGCTGTCCAATTAATTTTCAGCATTCTTCCACAAAACCATATCTCCAAGACTTCCGGGGATTCGTTCGACTGTTTACTAATTGTCCTGGATTCGCAGTTGTATGTTAATACTAGTTCTGTGTAACGTCCAATTCGTTTTCATTCGTATCTTTTATTAGGGATAAAAAGTAATTTCTTGTTGCGTTGTGATTAATCTAACATTTCCTATGGTACATATTATTCACATTGTGTTATATATATATATATATATATATATATATATATATATATATATATATATATATATATATATATATATATATATATATATATATATATATATATATATATATTCGGTTAGCGGGGTAGGGGTATCCCCTATCAAAGGAGAGGTAAGACGCCTCCTTTCCTCCGTTAGTCTACGGGACACCCTTGGGCAAGGTGGAGTACCCGTTTAGCCCCCCGATGAGGGTTACGTGAAGCCATGGAAGCAGGTGGTGGATGGAGTGTGAGAGCAGCCGACAGATTGTTGTTGGTTATGGTCTTGCACTCTGCGGCGATAGGCAGATGATCTCATCAGTAGAGACAATGGCTATGGCCGCCGACTAGTACAGTCACTGCCCAGAAGGAAAGCAATGGCAAACTACTTTCTGCAAAACTTGCCAAGAAACCATAATAACCATGAAAGAAAACATAATAAGAAAGAGATCTGGTGGCGAGACCCCCAGGCCAGGCAGATCAGATAAGACTGGGGAAGAGTGTGACACAGGGACCAGTACTAGTAATCGTGATGACGGAGTTAATCCTGACTGTGTTACCAAGGAAATCCCCTGTATCAGACTAAGAAACAGAATGAGAATAGCAACGTGGAATGTGAGAAGTCTGTATGAGGGAAAGCTTAAAGTTGTGTGTGATGAGATTGAGAGGTTAAACATTCAAATTTTAGAAATTAGTGAACATCGCTGGAGCGGCAAGGGACATTTTACAACTGAAAATGGAAGTCTTTTCATTTATTCTGGTAGAGACGTCGGAGGCCAGAGTGGAGTGGCATTTTGTTTAGATAAGACAACTGCAAAATCTTTAATGGGATATAATCCAGTTAGTGATAGAATCCTCACTATTAGACTTAAAGGCCGTCCCAAAAACACAACTCTCATACAGATATATGCACCTACTTCAACAGCAGAGGAGGACGAAATTGAAGATTTTTACAACACACTATAAGACACATTAAATAAGATTGGTCATAATGATATCGCAATAAAAATGGGAGATTTTAATGCAAAAGTAGGTGCAGGAAGAGCTGAAAATGAGAGACACGTTTTAGGAAAATTTGGATTAGGAAACAGAAATGATGCAGGTGACAAATTAATTGAATTGTGCACAGAAAATGAGTTAACGATAGCCAACACGCTTTTTAAACAACATCCAAGAAGACTCTTCACATGGAAGTCTCCAGACAGTATTACCAAAAATCAGATAGATTATATTTTAATACATAGAAGATGGAGATCAAGCATAACATCTGCAAAAACCCTACGTAGTGCAGACTGTGATACAGATCATCAGTTATTAGAAGCAGATCTGAAATTACAACTCAAAAAGCTTACCCGAGGACCAAGGCCACTTAGTTTTGATCTCACAAAAATACCAGATGCATACAACGTAGAAGTTAGGAATCGTTTTGGGGTCTTGATGTCTGTACAAGAGGAAATGACACCTGACGAACTGGCAGTACAAGCTAGAGATATCTTGATAACTGCAGCCAAAGATTTAATTCCGACCAAGAAAAAGCAACTTAAGCCATGGATTACATCAGACACGTTAGAATTAATAAAACAACGAAGGGAACTGAAACAGAAAGGAGGTGAATCCGATAATACCAAGATGAAGTATAAATCTTTAACTCGAGAAATAAGAAAGAACACAAGAAAGGACAAAAATCAATACATACAAGATTGTTGTACCAGAATAGAGCAATATCATAAGAGTGGAAGAGATTATGAAATGTTCAAAGAAATGAAGTTATTGACAAGAAATGTTCAACCTCAATTGAATGTTATCTGTGACAAGATGGGAAATACCTTAACAGAATCTAGACAAATTCTAGAAAGATGGCAGTACTGCAATGGAATGTATGATATGAGTGACAGTGAGGATATGAATGAGATACATGAGCCAACGACAGCAGAGACAGAACCTGAACCCTCATTAGATGAAATTGTTTGGGCTATAAAGCACCTGAAGAATGGTAAATCTCCTGGATGTGATGAGATACCAGCTGAACTAATTAAAGCGGGAGGAGAAGAAAGCATACACATATATCATGCATTATGTACAAAGATTTGGAAATATGGTATATGGCCAAAAGATTGGAAGAGAACTATCTTCATTCCAATACCAAAAAAGGGCAACCTGAAATTATGCACCAACTATAGAACTGTTGCCCTGATCAGTCATGCAAGTAAAATTCTACTAAAAGTCATAATGGCAAGACTTCATAAGAAAATGGAAGAAGAGATTAACGTAGTTCAAGCTGGATTTAGACAAGGAAGAGGAACAAGAGATCACATATTCAACATGCGTTTAATAATAGAGAAGTGCAGAGAATTTAATGTAAACCTATACTCATGTTTTGTGGATTATTCAAAGGCATTTGACTGTGTACAGCATCAGAGACTTTGGGAAATCATGAGGATTATGGGCTTTCCATCACATGTAGTACAACTCATAACAATGCTCTATCTAGACCAACAAGCAGCAGTTAGAATAGATGGCGAGGCATCAGATTGGTTTGACATCAAGCAAGGAGTCCGTCAGGGCTGCGTGCTGTCACCCTATTTGTTTAACCTGTACGCCTGAAAATATAATGAGAAATGTAAGAATGATATAAACAGGGAGCTATATGATGCCCTAAATATCGGCGGTCATGACATACCGGAGATTCGATATGCTGATGATACATTATTACTATCCACAACACAGAATGGCATGGAAAACCTAATAGCCTCAACCCAATTGAATAGTGAAAATCACAACTTATATCTTAACATAGCAAAAACAAAGAAAATGCATACAGATAAAACTACCATGGAGAAAGAAATATACATTAATGGGGAACAATTGGAGGTGGTGGAAAATTTTGAATATCTTGGGTCATTGATTACCAACAACGAGGACACAATGAAAGAAATTAAACGGCGACTATCAATTGCTCTTCAAAGACTAAAACAACTGAATAAATTATGGAGTGTGACAGACAAAACTACAAAAATTAGATTTTTAAGAGCATGCATCTTTCCCATTGCAACATACGCCTGTGAGACATGGACACTTACTAAACAAGCTGAACAGCGCATAAACGCCTTTGATTATAAGTGTTATAGACGAGTTCTAAAAATATCTTGGGTAAAGAAAAGAACAAATGCATCCATACTTCAAGAGTTGAATATTGAAGAAGGTTGGCTGTTAAAGACGATAAAACAAAGAAAATTGAAATATTTTGATCACTTGAAACGTCACGAAAGTTTGGAGAGAACAATAATGGAAGGGTATATGCCTGGGAAGAGAGGAAGAGGAAGGCCAAAGAGAAGATGGGTGCAGGATGTGGCGGATGATCTCCAGATGGCTGTATCAGACGCGGGACATCTTGCTTATGATCGAGAGGTTTTCCGGAGGGTTGTTATGGGAGCGAGGTTCTGCAAAGGACATGCTACTGAATGAATGAATTATATATATATATATATATATATATATATATATATATATATATATATATATATATATATATATATATATATATATATATATATATATATATGTATATATATATCGGCTCCATGGCCGAGGGGTTAGCAGCTTTCTCCGCTAACCCCGAATACTCTCGTCACGTGACGCGACGAGAATTAGCAGTGGTTCGAATCGCAAAAGTGACTTATGAGAGTATGGAGCCGGTCGCTCAGAAAGTCGTGGCGTGCTGATGAGCGTAATCTAGCCTAGGAATCAACATACAGCTGAAAGATGCTGGTGTTGACCGCAATATCCTGAAACAGGATGTAAACGCGGGAAAAAAAAATATATATATATATATATATATATATAAAAACAGACTGTATGTGTGTGGTTGGCTATGTATTGGATGCGTTCGATAACGGTACATCCGATTGAGATGAAATTTTCTACACGTCTTCCTTTCATTCCTGTGCAACCGACTGTAATAGTTTCTTAGTGTAAAATCGGCTACTTACTTAATAACATTTAATATTTCATTTTTCATTATATAATTTCTATATAGCAGGGGGACTTCACTCTAGAAAAGTTATTTCAAGGGGCATAACTTTTAATAACATTTCTATATACTTTATAGTCATATTGTTGGACTTACTTGCACTATTGTTAAACTCTTTCTCTATAGTTATTTACAGGCATATGAGTTATAATAAATAATGATATAATCTTTAAGGCATTTTCAAAGTTTTCATAAAAATAATGCATAATGCATAACATTGTAACCCATCTTTTTATGCTTAAAGAAGTTATCTACAGTCATGTATGTGATTAAAAACAGTTTTCATTAAAAATAATGGATGGTGTGTGGAAGGACATTCTTTTAAGTTACTGTGCGCCAGGAGCTGGGCGAAACCACGCCGGGTCAGATAGATAGACAGACAGACAGATAGTCGGGAACGGGAGCTTATTTGACTACTTATATGAATTAAATGAGATGCTCCCCACCAGGGACTGGGTGAAGCCGGGCCGGCTCAGACAGACAGACAGATAGACAGACAGACAGACAGACAGATAGTCGGGAACGGGAGCTTATATGACTACGTATATGAATTAAATGAGATGCTCCCCACCAGGGACTGGGTGAAGCCGGGCCGGGTCAGACAGACAGACAGATAGACAGACAGACAGACAGATAGTCGGGAACGGGAGCTTATATGACTACGTATATGAATTAAATGAGATGCTCCCCACCAGGGACTGGGTGAAGCCGGGCCGGGTCAGACAGACAGACAGATAGACAGAAAGACAGACAGATAGTCGGGAACGGGAGCTTATATGACTACGTATATGAATTAAATAAGATGCTCCCCACCAGGGACTGGGTGAAGCCGGGCCGGGTCAGACAGACAGACAGATAGACAGACAGATAGTCGGGAGCGGGAGCTTATATGACTACTGATATGAATTAAATGAGATGCTCCCCACCAGGGACTGGGTGAAGCCAGGCCGGGTCAGCCAGACAGACAGACAAACAAGCAGACAGACAGACAGACTGATAGATAGATAGATTCCCTCCAGGGCCTGGGCGAAGCCGGGCCGGATATATATATATATATATATATATATATATATATTTTTTTTTTTTTTTTTTTCCCGCGTTTCCATCCTGTTTCAGGATATTGCGGTCAACACCAGCATCTTTCAGCTGTATGTTGATTCCTAGGCTAGATTACGCTCATCAGCACGCCACGACTTTCTGAGCGACCGGCTCCATACTCTCATAAGTCACTTTTGCGATTTGAACCACTGCTAATTCTCGTCGCGTCACGTGACGAGAGTATTCGGGGTTAGCGGAGAAAGCTGCTAACCCCTCGGCCATGGAGCCGGTTATATATATATATATATATATATATATATATATATATATATATATATATATATATATATATATATATATATATCGTCAACGTAAACATTGCATCTGATTTACAGTCATTTGTAAATGTGTGTTGCTCTATATTAGTGATAATTTGTCTCTGAAATCTTTAAAGCTTTACATCTCCATTTTTCTTACATCTGGTTCACGCTGAATATTCCAGTTTACTACTTTCTGATGTTATCCTCTGACTAAACAGCGCTTGACAAGATTTGCTTGGTTTCAGTGATCATCCACATTATGTGAAATTGTCTAGCAGTGCTCCGATCTCCTCCGCTTTGTCTTACATTAGGGTTAGTGCACAAACTCCAAACAATTTGCATTCGTTGATTCTCACGGAATCTATGCCTATTGCAGTTGTTATATTGTATAATGCCAGTGAATGACATACAAAGAAAATGCAGTAAAACTTCGATTAACCGTCAAGGTCCGGACCAGAGCTGTGACGGATAACTGAATAGACGGATAACAGAAATCACTTAATACATGTTTACAATAATCTGATTTCACTGCGGGTTTGGGAAGAAACTGAAAATATAATCTTTTAAAAGTCAAAAATGCATATATATTGAATTTAATTTTACAAAACGATCAATATAAACTTTAATAGAAGAGTAGTAACGTAAGAAATGTATTGCAATACTATAAAACTACGTTACTTTACAATAATCTGTCCTCTCCTTCTGTGTCTCTGAGGCTCGAGCTTTCTGTGCGGCGATGTTCCGTATCTTACGCAGAAGTAGGATCTGTATTGCATTTTCCTTCTCTTGCATTTCAAACCAGCCGATGCTAGTTGTAGATTTTTGGTTAAGAACTGATCCTTCATCGTCATCAATTGCTTCTTCATCATCGTTCAAAATTGTAGTCTCCATCCATTTTGTCACATTCCAACCAATATGTTACTTCTTCTGGTGTAGTGTCTTCATTGTTTGGTCAGTTCTTTATAGTTGCACAATTGCACAATGTTGTCAACACTAATATGCTGTGTTCCTTCAGTTTCGTCAATAGGTTCAGGCAAGAGTTTATTCCACCCAATCTTTAGGTTAGACACTGTAAGGTTAGCCGAGGCAGTGGCAACATTGAAAGTAGCGTCCTTTATGTTGTTTCATTTTGTTTTTAGACGAAGACGGAAAAGATAAACTGACGGTTAAACTAGTGACGCTTAATTGAAGTTTTACTTTCTGAAATTCTAAAAGATGTGAACGTCGACGACATGTGGCTTATGAACAGCATCACGTCTCAGAAAGTGGAAACTATGAGCCTTTGGAATTATCACAGTGGTTTAGAAAGTACGGTAACGATAAGCTTAGTTTCTGACAGAAGAAGCAGAACACGCTGGACATGAAACTGCATGAGACAGGAGAACTGGCCAAGAATGTAGGCACTGTCCGGCGGGTTGTGATGAGAGCCATGTTCTACACAAGGCTGGCTACATGATGATACTGGCAGTGTTGTGTGCCACTAGTCCTGGAACTGCGGGTTGTGATGAGAGCCATGTTCTACACAAGTCTGGCTACATGATGATACTGGCAGTGTTGTGTGCCACTAGTCCTGGAACTGTTCACGGAGTTACATTTGTACAACTGGCCTCTCTCGACGTCTAAAATCTCTGTTTTGGTTTGTGCTAGTCGTGTAATGCTTGTCATTTGCATATCCACAGGGATGTATGTGTTATGAACACACTATAACATGTTACAATCTTCAAGAAATTCCGCCACTGAACACGGGAGCCAATGTGAGTCAAATGACAGAGCTGTCATTTGAGGTAAGTGTTTGCTATCGGCTTTTCAGTAATAAGATAGATTCTTTACCATATCAAACATGTTAATGTAACCAGAGGTGGTGTAGCGTGGTCTTCGAAAGTGGATAGAAAACTCCGCGTGGAATAACGAAGACATTTAGATTGGTCCTGTCTGGCAGTCTGCCCAATGAATGAATAGGAGATGAGTTCAATGCTAGGAGGTATGAATACCCGTACCTAGAGAATATCAACTACCCTAACAGTGGTGCAGGAATTGGAAGGTAAGATTGAAAGCTGCATAAAAAGAATCGAGACAGTAGGTCTAATTATCTATGCTACTATACCTGCATTATTTAAGAACCACCAGCGCTCTGTCACACAAGAAGATAACAGAGACATATGTCACAATCTCCCCAGTTATAACGCGTCGTCTTCGACGGCGCCTGGCAGTTACGGCCAGGTCCAACTATGAGCGACGCTAACCACGCTAGGACAGCGAGGGTCAGTCGGTTTAAGCGTGAGACATGAAGTCCACGAAGGGACACCACTCCGACTGGCAAGAATTCACAGTGGTTAAGCCTCAGACGGCTTGGGGACTGTTGAAGAGGACGCACGGTCTGAATGATAGCGTATTGATAGAAAGCCTGTGTGTATAGGAGACAGTGCGCCTGGGTTGTAGGATTGTAAGTTGTATTGCATGTATATATCTATTGATTGCATTATGTCATCTCTATTGTAATTGCGCGATGCATGTACTGATTGTGATGAGTGAGCTGCGTGAATAAAGTGTTTGAATTGTAGTTATAGCGTGTTACGTCAAGTCATTCTGTGACCGTGTTTTGTATCACCTTTGTCAGTGTACACGAGCCTAGATTATTGCTGAATGCAAGATTCTGACAAGTGTGAACGTGGCGGCATCGTCCGTGTTTGAACCGATTGTAAATTAGGAAATAGGTGTGAACGTGATGGGATCATCCGTGTTTGAACCAGTTATGAAAGAGATGTGAACGTGGATGCAGCCTCCATCTTGAAATTTGTTGTAAAATAGGTTTGAACGTTGGTGGAAGCGGAAAGTTTTGAGAAAGAAAGCGACATAGAAAGTAAGTTGTTGATTGTGTTGAACGGACGACAGAACGACTAACAAACATACTTGACAGCACACAAACCCACAAAAACTTAGTTGACATCGCATACACCACATAAATGTACATGTCCTAATTTCTCTTATTCCAAAAAGTAACAGGTTTTTGTGTGCCATCCGAAACCGTTGGCAAGTAAAGTCCATTGTTTTTCCGGGCAGTAACAAGAAAGCAGCCATTTTCTGATACAGTTTTCAAGAAACACTTAAGTATTATTTTTTCTTCCAAATACTTTTGTATTCAGGTCTAAGCACAAGCTGTATTTAAGCAATATTGTACAAATTATTGTATTTGATTTACTAACAACATAATTAACTTTGTGTATCGGACATATTTCATCATGTCTACCTTAAATGATTTCATAGAATCTGGTTTAAGAATGAATTTATCTGGTGAGGAATTGACAAATTGGAGTGAGAGAAAGTATGCAGAGTATATCCAACGTGAAGATAGAGCTGCCGAAAGAGAGCTGAGAAAATCTGAACTGGAAGCTAAAGTGAAAAATGCAGAATTAGAAATGACTACTAAACAGGCGGAACTAGATGCTAAAAAGGCAGAATCAGATTCTGCTTTAAAACAATCTGAATTGGCTGCCAAGACCAAACAGGCAGAAACAGATGCCGAAGTAAGAAAAGCTGAGATTCTAGCCCAGAGTAAAAGGGAAGAACTTGAAATGCAGCTGAAAATTGAACAGCTGAAAGCTGAAACATCAACAGAGATAGATTCTAGAAAATCAGATAGACTAGATAAAGAGATTCAGTACAAAAAGTACCAAGGGATCGTGAAAAATTTTACCACGGGCGACTGCAATGCAGCCTTCACCCAAAATTTTGAGACCATCATGGACCATTATCAGATCCCAGAGACTGAATGGAACATTATATATATATATATATATATATATATATATATATATATATATATATATATATATATATATATATATATATATATATATATATATATATATATATATATAATGAGAAGTCTTTCCGGGGAACCTCTCAAAGTGATAGAGACCATTCCCAAAGATCTCAGGAAAGATTATCAATATATTAAGTCTAAAATTATGTCACATTTCCTGTTAGATGAAGCAGGCTACAGAGAACAGTTCAGTAAATTAGCTCCAAAGCCATCTCAAACGTTCTCTGACTACATTTCAGTAGTACAGGATATATTTTGTAAATGGCTGTCAGCAGCCAAAGTGAATGACAGTTTTGATAGATTGAAAGACTTAATTTTGAGAGATAAAATCATTACATCTCTACCACCACCATTTTCTAAGTTTCTGCAAGAATGTGAGTGTGAGAGTGTGCAACAGATAGAGAAACGAGGTTCGGCTTATTTCACAGCCAACAAACAGTGTTTTACTAGTGGATTGACTGACACTGACTTTGTAGCAGCCGCTACCTATGACAGAATGAAGTCAGGCCCTTATAGTAAACAGAAACCCTATAAGCAATCTGCTGAGAAATATTACCAATGCAGATATTGCCATCTTTCACACAATGAAAGTGAGATGTGTGATAAACACTCAGGGTACCTTACATACTTGCAAAATCTATATAGATAAGCAAGATAAGGAGCGAAAGAGCTATAAACGACTAACCAAATGCTTCCTTTGCAAAGCCTATGGCCACTGGCGCCACTCATGTAAAGGCAAACAAATGACCAGAAAGGCTAATGCAGCCATGGTTGATAGCTCTTCCTCAGATGAAGAACATGTTGAAAATCATCCTGTTAATTCAGCTCAGTCCATTGACGTATTTCATCTTGAAAAATGTACCATCTGTGATCGTTTTCATGAAGATGGCCTATTAACATGCGGCCACTCTATACCTATTGCCAATGAAGAAGCTAATTTGGTAATTAACTCCAAAGGTAAATTAAATATCCACCAAGGATTTGTGAATGGCAAATCTGCCGCCGTTTTACGTGATAGTGGATGTACTCTTATTGGTTTGAAGAGAGACTTTATTTTACCTTCAGATTATACAGGCAAACATGTTACATGCAGAACTTTCTCAGGTAACATTGAGAAATACCCGTTTGCATGGGCATATATTGATACACCATTTCTTACAGGAAAGGTTAAATGCGCAGCATTATCCAACCCATGTTGTGACATAATCGTAGGTAACCTTCCTGAGGTAAATGATATGCCACATGACAGTATAACATTTGCTGCCAATTGTATTGTTGATAATGCAATATCATCTTCAACTGATTTCACTGTTGACAATGTATTATCACCTTTGAATGAATGTATGTTTGCGAATTCATTAACTTCATCACATGAGTGTATTGGTCTAAATGTAACATCACCTTGCCATGTTGTTGATATTACAAATGCAGTAACTAGATCTGCTGCAAAGGTGCAAGATCAATTTAATCAGACAGAGGCTTTGGAAATGTTAAGCCCAGTTATATTACCTCCTAACACCATGAGGGATAATTTTATAACAGCTCAAAAGGCTGATCCATCTTTGCACAAGTATTTTAACTTAATAGGCCAACAGCGAAGACTAACAAAGAATGCTAGATGGCATTTTGCACTAAAAGGTTGTATCCTTACATGGTACTATACCAAAGGTACCAGCACCACTGAGCAAACGGTGTTACTAACAGAACATCACAAACGAGCATTACATCTAGCACATGACATACCCTTTGCAGGGCAGATGGCTTATTCAAAAATTAGATCTAGATTATTTACCCAGTTCTACTGGCCTAAATTCTGCAGTGATATTAAGCTATATTGCAGAACTTGTGACATCTGCCAGAAGCTTGTTAAAAAGGGTAAACACCCGCAAGCTGAGCTCCAAACAACATATTTAGCAAGTAGACCTTTCGAAAAGATCTCTGTTGATATAGTAGGTCCTATAAACCATATAACATCAAGAGGAAATAGGTTCATTCTAACGATAATTGACCTCTGCAGTAGATAGCCAGAGGCTATTCCACTTAAGAACATAACTGCCAAAGATATCATGGAAGTTTTCTTCCATATTTTTTCTAGAGTAGGGTTTCCTGATACCATTCTCTCAGATCGGGGAAGTCAGTTCATAACTGCAACCACTCAAGCCTTTACTAGAATGTTAGGGGTAAAGCAGTGCTTTAACAGCCCATACCACCCTCATTCTACGGGAATTGTAGAAAACCTAAACGGTGATCTTAAGCATATGCTATCAAAAGTTACCCAGGAACACCCTGATGACTAGGATACTTATTTACCTGCCATACTATTTGCATATCGCGAAGTACCTCATTCCAGCACAGGTTTCTCACCATTTGAACTTGTATATGGAGCCAAACCACGAGGCCCATTATCTATGTACCATTCTATGTTAACTGAAAGTGTAACTGTACATAAACCAGTATCATCATATGAACATGTAACATCATTGCGTGATAGGATAATGAAATCTTGTGTGTTAGCTAAAGAAGCACTGAAACAATCAGGTGGTATCTACCGACAGTATGCAAACAGAGGAAACAGGACAATATCATTGACACCTGGACAGGAAGTACTACTTATATTGCCAAGTGACCGAAAACGTTACTGAGAGACTCATGGCAAGGACCATTTAAAGTGCTACGACAGATCTCGTCTGTAGATTACGAAATTGCAGTTAAGGACAAACATAAAATATTTCACATACACATGCTTAAACCATACTACAACAGAGACGAGGACCAAGAAGAGACAGCAGCAAGTACAACGATAGTGGACCACACAGACGACGACGATACTGACGCGATACCAACCCCATCACTGGACACGATACCAACCTGCAGGACATCAAAACTAATCCTAAACTAATGCAGACAGAGATCGACAGTTGCAGACAGCTGGTATAAGACGACAGTAATATTTCCGCCAACCATCCAGACTTATTACATCATCACGACATCCCAAATATAATCTCATACAGGAACTACACATATGTACATACTAAGACTATGACAGACCACTTCACAGACGTTACAGCAGACATGGAAACTCATTAGACAGTATTTTCCAACAGGTAAACCATCTAATTTTGACATAGCCTTCCAAATAATTGTTATGTTTGAATTATAAAATTTGTAATGGCTATGTCACGTCTACCGACAATATTGTCTCAAGGAATTACAAAGACAATTAATTTTAACTTTTGTTTCTTTGACCTATTGCTTTATTGAATTACTAACTAACAAAATTGTAAACAGCGAATGTTTACGACCTGCATTTTCAAAAGTGTTATCCTACTTTTTGTGTAAATCCATCCTTACATTACCAAATGTTAACACTATCTTCAGATGGAGAACTGACGGGAGCTCCGTAGCAATTGGGGCATTACTTGTGCAGTAACACGACCCGGTGTACTCGGTGAGAAACCTATCCATATTTCTTCTTTTGAAACGTTGTATATTCGAGACAGACAACAGTCCGTTGACTTTTATCACAACAGGTACTCCTACCAACAACAAGGTGGCAAGATGGTCACTATTGATACAAGATTTCGATTTCGAAATCAGGCACATACGTGGCACAGAAAACTCGATTGCAGATCTTCTCTCTAGATGTCCTTACGACACACCCAATAGCCAAATACTGCCTCAGCGCACACAGCAGATGAATGAGTAATCTGCACAGTGATGTATCACTCAGTAACACGGCGAAAAATGTAATTATTACAGTAACGCCTGTGTACAATATGTGATAGGGACAACGTCCCAATGTAAATATATTGTGTATCTTATTACTATTAGAATAACTGTGATGAATATTTGAGTGGTATGTGGTAGAAAGGATTTATTGTTTTAATTATATATGAAAAATGTCATGAACAATGCTACAGGATTTCAAGACTTACTTCACTTGAACTGTCCAAGTATCCATAGCAAAGCAGAGTGTTCTGACGTAATTTCATCCGTACGAAAAGAACTATGACATCTGAATTCCACAAGAACATTTTAGGCCACACTTTGAAAGAATTATTAATCCAGCAGCTGTGTTACGAACTGTGCACTCCATTTCTTTATATAACATCCAGACGGGAGAACATTGTGTTATCTACAACTGAACACATCAGCTGTGTACTTTCGGTGTTTATAAATATTAATTTCAAAGATAGCAGACTATAAATTTATCCTCACAAAGAACTTTGTGAGATTAATGTTTCCATATACGAATTGTATGTGAGGATTTTGATAGATGTGATCTTAGAATCATAAATTGATTTACTTGTTCCCAACAGCGACATTTAGTTCACTTTTGTTAATAAGTATGAAGTTATGACACTAAGAAATTAATTTACCAATGTAATTTTTTTTTTTTTTAAAGCATGTTAAAATTATCGCCCTTATATTTTGTACTGTTTCCCTGATTAAAACCAAGGGAGATAATTGAAATTGTTGTTAATGTGTAATAGTTACAGAAACCATCCTCATGTTGCCGGATTGGTAACACGTCAAGATGACGTCAATTATGTATGGAGATAATTACCTAAGCTGTAGACCTACATGAGACTCTCCGACCAAATGAGGTTGGGGTCTGATGTTGGAGTCATCTTATAGGGAGATGCTCACAGTCTAACCTGTCATTGTTTTGAATTTTTCTTTATGGGTCGGGAGGTAGTTGCGGGTTCGCTGATAGCTACCGGACTGACTGTGTCATATTACAGCTGAAGTAAGAATCCATCGAAGGGATCGTACTTGAAGAGTGTTACTTGATAGCAGCAGTGAAGAGTGTGTGGATATAACTTACCATTACCTACGTATTTCAAAATAAACCAATGTGTCACAGCAGTTGACTAACAAAGGGTCGATTACGACAGGTTGAATAGAATGTATATAGTTTACATGAAAGGGTTCCCATGTCATGAAAAGGAGGGCGGGAGAATGTCACAATCTCCCCAGTTATAACGCGTCGTCTTCGACGGCGCCTGGCAGTTACGGCCAGGTCCAACTATGAGCGACGCTAACCACGCTGGGACAGCGAGGGTCAGTCGGTGTAAGCGTGAGACATGAAGTCCACGAAGGGACACCACTCCTACTGGCAAGAATTCACAGTGGTTAAGCCTCAGACGGCTTGGGGACTGTTGAAGAGGACGGACGGTCTTAATGATGCTCGAGTTGTGAATATGAACGCGTATTGATAGAAAGTCTGTGTGTATAGGAGACAGTGCGCCTGGGTTGTAGGATTGTATGTTGTATTGCATGTATATATCTATTGATTGCATTATGTCATCTCTATTGTAATTGCGCGATGCATGTACTGATTGTGATGAGTGAGCTGCGTGAATAAAGTATTTGAATTGTAGTTATAGCGTGTCACGTCAAGTCATTCTGTGACCGTGTTTTGTATCACCTTTGTCAGTGTACACGAACCTAGATTATTGCTGAATGCAAGATTCTGACACACACATATATGCAAACAGCTTACTCACACTATCTCTTCTTCTCAGTCTAAGTTATTAAATATTTGGTTAAAATCAATAAGAAAGAATGATACTTTTATTCCATTAGCCTCCTCCTCTAGGGGAGTTAACATCTAAAGCTGAAATAAAGATGTATGTCTCTAAAATTTAGAGGACTTGTCTTGTTTCTAGTATAGTCAGTTATACAACTACAATTATTGGCACAAAAATTATATGGTCTGAGATATAGAGCCTCCAGTAACTAGAGCTATCCTCCTTCCAATGGATGATGGCTGGTTCAGAATCTACGCTGATTTCCGTCCTCTGGGCTGAGGGACTCTCGACCAATGCCTCATGCACTCTCAATTCTCTCAGTCTGGTAAGTTCAACTGTCTGAAGTTAATGTTAACCAGGATCAGGGGTTGAATAACGCTTTATTAATGCAGTGCACTCGGGCGTGGTATTCACGGGTGGTACCTAATCGTGATATATAAGCTTCTGATTACTGCGTTGATTAAGCGTTGATCGAGCCTTCATTAAGCGTTAATTAAACGTTGATAAAGAAGCGTGTTGTTGAAGGTGATGATGAAGGTGAGGCCTCTGTGGCCTTCAAGCTCTGAAAAACAGGAAGATATCTCGTAAGGATCTGGTAAAGCGACATTCCCTCGCTAATCACTAACTTTGTTTACAGCCTGTTTCAGTAATATTCATCATCATCATCAAGTACCGTGCCGGCTGGCGTAGGCGTTCATGGCTCTCCATAGATCTCGGTCTTTGGTTTTCTGGATCAACTCTGGTGCTGATATTCCTCCATGCCACCGTCTCAATCCATCCAGCATCACTTCTCTTGGTCTACCTCTGCCTCTCTTCCCCTCGATCTTTCCAGTTGTTACGATGTTCTCCAATGCCTCTCTTCTCATCACGTGACCGAAGAAAGATGTTTGTCTCTGTCTTATTGTTGTATATAATGTTCTAGTTTCATTAGCCTGTTTCAGGCAGTCGTCGTTAGTTACTCTGGCAGTCCAAGGAATTCGCAACATTCGTCTCAGAAACCACATCTCTGTTGCTTCTAATTTCTTCTTAATTTGTTCATTTACATTCCAAGATTCACTGCCATACAGCAAAACTGGTTCTACATAGCATTTCAGCACTCTCTTTCTTACATTCAGTGACAGTGACTTATTGCATAAGATACTCTTCATTTTCTGAAATGCAGCTTTTGCCTGCCCTATTCTGCTCCTAATCTCTGTTGTACATCTTGCATCTGATGTTATAAATGCCCCTAGGTATCTAAAATTATCAACTTGGTTAAGGATTTTCCCTTCTATTTCTATGTCACATTTTGGTGTCACCATTTTCTTTGATATTACCATTGTTACTGTTTTCTTGATATTCAAGTTGAGTCCTTTCCTTGCACTCTCTGTTACTACAACGTCTAATAATTGTTGTAGGTCTGTTGAATTATCCGCCACCAATACTGTGTCATCTGCATAGCGTATATTATTTATATTATAACCTCCAACTAGTATTCCTGGCATCTCTTTGATCTCTCTCATTATTACTTCGCTATACAGGGAGAAGAGATCTGGTGACAAGACACACCCTTGTCGTACTCCTAGCTTTACCTGTTCGTAACTACACTCTTTATTTCCCATTTTAATTGCTGCTACTTGGTTCCAGTAAACATTCTTTATTATTCTTAAATCTTTTCCATCAATGTTGATATCTTCCAACATTTTAATCAGTTCATCATGTTTTACTTTATCAAATGCCTTAGTATAATCTATGAAGCACAAATATATGTCTCTCTGTTTCTCTATTGACCTTTCTATTAGTGTCCGTAATGTATAAATTGCATTGTTTGTGCCCTTTCCTTCCACAAATCCATACTGTTCTTCACTAATTTCCATTTTTATTTTCTTTTTGATTCTTCTCATTATGATTCTGAGCAGAAGCTTAGTGATATGGTTTATAAGGTTAATTGTACGAAAATCTTCACAATCAATTGCTCCTGGTCTTTTTAGTATAGCTATAAATAAAGATTTCAGCATATCACTGGGTAAATATCCACTGCTGTAAATATCATTCAACATTTTGGTTAATATATCTACTCCAAATTCTCCCAATACTTCTAATTCTTCTATTGTGATTTCATCTGACCCAGCTGTTTTTCCTTTCTTCATAGGTTTCATAGCGTCAGCGACTTCTTCTTTCAGAATAGGTGGACCTTCTAAGTTACTATCTTCTGTTAATTCTCCCCTTTCTCCTTCATATAATTCTCTTATATACTCAATCCACCTCTTCATTATAGCATCTTCCTAGCATAATCCTCTAGGTTTCATAGCGTCAGCGACTTCTTCTTTCAGAATAGGTGGACCTTCTAAGTTACTATCTTCTGTTAATTCTCCCCTTTCTCCTTCATATAATTCTCTTATATACTCAATCCACCTCTTCATTATAGCATCTTCCTCTAATATTATCTTTCCTGTTTTTGATTTCAAACACCCTGTATTTATTCTTATTTTTCTTCCTTTTTTTAAGCTCATTTTCGTTGTATGTATGTATGTATGTATGTATGTATGTATGTATGTATGTATGTATGTATGTATGTATGTATGTATGTATGTATGTATGTATGTATGTATGTATGTATGTATGTATGTATGTATGTATGTATGTATGTATGTATGTATGTATGTATGTATGTATGTATGTATGTATGTATGTATGTATGTATGTATGTATGTATGTATGTATGTATGTATGTATGTATGTATGTATGTATGTATGTATGTATGTATGTATGTATGTATGTATGTATGTATGTATGTATGTATGTATGTATGTATGTATGTATGTATGTATGTATGTATGTATGTATGTATGTATGTATGTATGTATGTATGTATGTATGTATGTATGTATGTATGTATGTATGTATGTATGTATGTATGTATGTATGTATGTATGTATGTATGTATGTATGTATGTATGTATGTATGTATGTATGTATGTATGTATGTATGTATGTATGTATGTATGTATGTATGTATGTATGTATGTATGTATGTATGTATGTATGTATGTATGTATGTATGTATGTATGTATGTATGTATGTATGTATGTATGTATGTATGTATGTATGTATGTATGTATGTATGTATGTATGTATGTATGTATGTATGTATGTGGATCCGTTCTTTATGCGTTCCATCCGTTCTTTATACGGTCCATCCGATTGAGATGAAATTTTCTACACGTTTTCTTTTCATTCCTGTGCAACTTTCTGTCATAGTTTTTTTTAGTGTACATCAGCTATTTACTTACTAACATTTAATTTTGTAATTACATGACTGAACACAAGAAAATATAAAAACAAGGGACATAACTTTTAGTAGCATTGTTATATCTTAAGTTAAGTCCCCTATGATGCCCATTTTAAACATTGCCTAAGTAAAGTTAATTGGATATCCTTTGCAGTACTCTGCAGTCAACCCACCGCCCACCATTTATTGGCTGTTTGTGATATCTTGGTAAGTTTACTTAAGATAGATATCTTCCAATCATATTTTCTACTTTCAACCTATCTATTTTATCTATATGTTTAGATAGATAGATAGATAGATAGATAGATAGATAGATAGGTAGGTAGGTAGGTAGGTAGGTAGATACATAGATAGATACATAGATAGATAGACAGACAGACAGACAGACAGATCCCGCCAGGGACTGGGTGAAGCCCTGCCGGGTCAGACAGACAGACGGACAGACAGACAGACAGACAGACAGTCGGGAACGGGAACTTATATGACTTGAGATGCTCCCCATCAGGGTCTGGGCGAAGCCGGGTCGGGTCAGAACATACAGACAAACAGACAGACAGACAGATAGATAGTCGGGAACGGGAGCTTATAAGACTACTTATATAGGGACTGGGTGAAGCCGGGCCGGGTCAGTCAGACAGACAGACAGTTAGACAGACAGACAGACAGACAGACCGACAGATAGTCGGAAACGGGAGCTTATATGACTACTTATATGAATTAAATGAAATTTTTCCTACCAGGGACTTTGTGAAGCCGGGCTGGGTCAGACAGACAGACAGACAGACAGACAGACAGATAGTTAGACAGACAGACAG
>JACEFZ010010215.1:0-27500 GCA_014155875.1 Cepaea nemoralis | reverse complement strand
CTGCGGGCATTTGTTGAACGGATTAACCTTCCCGGGGTTTTAGTTGATCTATATGTCGTCCCTTTTCTTTTTTCTCTTCTTCAGATAATCCCATGCTTCTCCAGTATCACTCCCAGTTTAGTTTAATATCTCGTGTTCGTTTTTATATTTCTGTTTCATGAGCTTCTTCTTTTTTTTTTTTCATGAACTTATCACAGAGTTCGGTTTGATGTATCATGTATTTGGTACTTCTGGTGGAATTTCATTCTTCCAACCTAATTTTGTATAGGCAGCGCTATTCGTTTCTTGTATTTTAACTGTATATTTAGAACACCGAGGCAGAGTTGGGTTTTTGTTTGATGTTTTGCTTTTATCTCTATCATTATCATCATGTTAGATATGTAGCATCTGCATTCGCGTTAACCGTTTGTTATTTCTTTTGTTATATTGTCATCACGTTTCCCTACATGGCTGCCTCTATGTTTGATCCATAGTCTTCTATGTTAATATTTGTGTCTTCAGTCGGGAAAGCCAATGAGGCGTAGATTCCTTCTTCTACCTTAAGGTGTTGTATTTTTTCATTACTCTATGTCTTGGCTAGTGCACTCTTTCATGTCTGGTATATTGCCTTCTATTAGTTCAGTATTAATTTGTGGTAGCACTGCTGCTGTTGCATCCTTGGTAATAAGGGCAATTAATATCAGCCCATGGACCTTGTACCGCTTTAATCGAAAACCAAATGGTCTACACATGATTGTCTGTGTAGTCTTTGTTCTTTACTAGTTTCCGGTCCACCCCAATAATTGACATTCGGGTATCTCTTACCATTCTTACTGCTAATCCGTTAAACATTGCCAGCCAAACATCTAGGTTTCTGTTCGGAATGTAAGCGGAATTAGCTTCTTGTATATAGACCTTGTTACTGACGTCATCACGACTGTCATATATGTCTGTCGAATTAGTCACTGTCTTACTTTCATCCTTGCCGTCAGCGGTACTTCTTAATATGACGTTCACCATATTGGTCTCATTTTACATGTCTTTCAGTTTACAATTTCTAACAAAATGACCAAAGCTTGTATATGTATATATATATAATATTTTAACTGATTCTTATAGAAAGTATATCTGTTGGTTCTTTTTAATGAACGGTTTTTCAGATAAGCTTCATACTTCGGATTTTTATCACACATCTCGAATTATCCTTGTGAATTCCTGCAAAATCTACAATTAATAATAGTACCTTTCTGCTGATGGATTTTCTCGGTGGACTCAATCTGCCTTGGTATCTTAGTTGGTATGACGTCTGATTACCGTAAGGTTGTTATCTTGCTTGGCTATTACTATTACCTCTTTGTTGAGAGAATGTGGCAAATTCACCAAATCATGCTGAGCGCATTCAGCAAAGAATCATCCCTGGGCGTTGTAACAAGCCTTACCTTTGGATGCCATCTTTTGTACGGTATTACACTTATTGTCTATCAAAAATGTAGACATAGCATCAGTCACCGCTTAGATAAGCTTGTCCCTCAGCATGAGGTCTCTCAGCTTATGTAAGTTCTCCTCCACAATTGCATACTTTATCTGTTTGTCGAAAAGCTACTGCATCTCAGAGACAAAATCAAGGAATGTCTGATTAGCCTTCGACATCAGAGATCTGTACGGTGTTCGCACTTCGGCCTGGTCTAGACAAAAGTGGCTAAGGACTCTCTGTTTCACGTAGTCGTAATTTGTACGAAAGTCATTAAGAATGACTTCCACCACCTATAAACCTTCTAGGGCGAAATGCTTATGAAAGAATATCGCCCATACTTCAATGCGAACCTGATAATGTGTCATCAAAACTTCGAAATTTGTGACCCATGCTGATAGTGAGTCAGAATTTGTAATATTCCGAATGATACCTTCCTATCATTTGATAAGGTCCAAAGTCTTTTATTCCGATTTAACCTGAGCTATTTCGGAGTTTTTTTTTTTCTAATTACGTTACCTTTAGGTTGCCTTCAATTTCTTTTTCTTTCGTATCTTGCTCTGCAGCCAGTATCTCTCTATTGAAAGCTGGTTTTTCTCTAATGCTAATTATCTTTCTTTCGTACTTTTCTCTGCAAGTAATCTTTTTTCCTCCAAGGCTATCTTTAGTGCTCTTTGTTTTTCATGAGCAACTATTTCTAGTGTTTTCTCTTTCTCTTGAGCTAGCAGTTTTCTTTTTCTAGCGCTATTTCTTTCTCTTTAATTTCTCTTCTTGCTTTAGAATAGCCTCTTTTGCGGCTACTTTCTCTTTCTCTGCTTCTCTAGCAGCAGCTCTTTCCTTGCGTTGTTGTGTCTAAAATGCACGAAATTCAACTTTAACCCATGCTAAATGTTCCGGGCCTGACAACCCACAATCTTTACCCATGGCAATAATTTCTTATAGTGTAGACATGATTTATTAAAATGTAATCAAATCAAATACTTTTTAGATATTTAAACAGTTATTTGCTTTTAAATAAGTGTATAATATTGTGTCATTTCTTTGTCACAAATTAGCAGAACCAAGTAATTATTATTTAGCTGTGAAAGAAGTATAAAAGATCGAGAAGGTAAATCTTGTCGTTGGTATATTTAAGTTGGTCAATCTGGTCTGCTGTGCTGGTATAGTCAGTGAGATGTGCTAAACAAATCTTTACAATAATAACTTAACAATAACACCGAAAACACCTATCATAAATTTCAATCTAATTTTAACAAGACAACATGTTCCGTATAGCAACAAAGAAACAGTGATCACAAGATAGCACAACACTTAACAATGAGTTAGTAACAGCAAAGACACAATGTTCTTAACAACAGTCGACAAAATATTAACAATTCCAGAAGAAAAAATTAGGATGCTGTAAAGACAGAAGGTATCTTTGTATTAGTATTCAGCGATACCAACACAAAGACAGCCCTCCAACATCTTGCGCAATTAATCATGACAAAAGATAGACAACGTAGAAGAGGAATGAGCCTGCGATCCAAAGGTCCTGGGCCAACGAACAGAACAATAACACAATCCACAAGCGAGAAAATTAACTGTAGCTTGTCTGGTCCTGAGAATGGTGGCGATTTTCTCCGCTGACCACGCTGTACTTTTAGTTGCCATAGGGTAATAATTGATCACTTTCAACGTTTGCTCCAGTTGTGGCGCTAGTACTGCATTTGTTGACTTGTGTTATCGGGTATACTACCACTTTATTTTCGCTCCCTGGATGGAGCCACTTTTGTTGATAATTGATAATAATCTTTAATGTAGATGTGCTGCAAGCACAAAATATAGTTCTTGATATAGACGGCTTGTTTTTATAGGCAGATGACTGCCGTAATGTTTCAGTCTTCAATATTTCGTAGGTACTGAACAAAACGATCACAAGACCAAGTGACCAGGGCAGCTGACGATCTTGAAATCTGTTATACTTTCCAATTTCCATAAAATGTATGTAGGCTTTGGGTGATTTGTTAGATAGTTCGTATATATTTTGATCACTCTTATGGTATCAATATTTGAGCAAAAGCTCATAAATTTTGTGCTGATTGTTCATCTGACACGGACGAAGACCCCGTGATTGCCAAATATTTGATGGGTTAATTTAACGCTCGTTGGTCGATTATCCTATACTAGGCATCTTAGTACAATTAACTCACTGATGACAATTTGACTTATAACACATTCGTTTCATGGAAACGATAATGTATTAGGCACACCTCACTGCACAGCTCCCGAGATGACCAAGCTTGCATCGTTTCATACGCTATCCAGACGTCAAAACTGCAGGCAGTCTGTATCGGGTGTCTTGAATCGTGAATGGCGTCATGGTCACTTGTCAATTCGCTCCCAATAGTATTGTAAAATATAATAATAATATGCATACTTATTGTTCCTTCCAAGTATGAAAACTAACAACACATACGCTGGACTAGCCGAATAAAACATCGCTACTTAGCGTTACGTTGATTAAATCGAAGGCCTGGCAGTCGCTCAAAAGGAACTCTCGCTGGTTGACATTTTTATGATCTTCTGGTCGTTGATTATGGGTAGCAATACTTCATATCAAATACTTGATATTAACTGTAGTTTGTTGACGCTTCAATGTTAAACTATAGATGCTGCTTCTTCAGTACTAAATATATATTTAGGGGGGTACGGGGTGTCAGGCATTGGTAGCACCTTTGGTAAGGATGACTCTCATGTCCTTTTCAGGACCCATCCTCCACTTGTCCAAGCCTGACACTCAGCTCGCGCCTGTGGCTCCTAGTAGCTGTCAGCATGCGACAGAGGCCACCCCCTGGCAACAGCTGTGAGAGGCTGGCTAAACCATTCGTGGGTAGCCGATTTGGTGTCAAACCAAGCGGTAAACAAGGGTATGCTTACCCAGCATGTGAAGACAGGATTCGGCAGACTGCGCGGAAGAAATCATTCCTGATTCAACGGGCAAGACGGCGTTTACCTGCAAAGCGTTGTGGGACGTAATGAGCACGGCAAGGCACGTAGAGCGCCCTGGTCATCCACTGCAACTGTATTCGTCTCCAGTCGTCTCGACTTGTCTTGCCACTGGACTCAGATGGACTAAGGCGAGAGAGTGAGGTCGACGAATTGCGCAACTCTTCCTCACTTTAATCCAAGTCATCGCGCAAGTCATTCTTCATCCAACGTCATATATCACCTTCAAGCCCTGTGGCGATGGGCGAGCTGCGAAGCGGCAGGCGTGGGTACGCTGGCAGCCGTAGTCGCAGACCTGCACACAGGCGGCTCAGGTCATATGGTCGTCTTCTACTGACCGGAGCAGCAGTGGGATTCGGCAGCCCCCTGAGCGACTGGGCAGCCCTCTAATAGGAATACACTGCTCGCCTCCATAACATGAGGAAGGGGCTAGAAAAGGTGCCCTAAACATTGTCTGCTCCATCACTACCTAACCAGCTAGTCACGGTTGGTGGGTACCCTAACTGCGGTCGACATTAAATAAAGATAAAACAAGCAAAGTTAAAAGAGTAAACCATATTCACAGTTGGAACTTGGAATGTACGCACCCTACTTGACAGAGACGGCGCGTCGGGTCAAGAGAGACGAACAGCACTGATTGGGAGAGAGCTGGGCAGGTACAACATCGACATTGCAGCCTTGAGCGAGACACGACTTGCAGAAGAAGGCCAAATCTGTGAAGTAGGTGCCAGCTACACATTTTTCTGGAGTGGAAGGAACAGCGAGGAAAGACGCCAATACGGTGTGGGATTTGCCATTAAGTGTGGGATTTGCCTTGTCGGCAAATTAGCTGGATTTCCAAAGGCTATAAATGACAGGCTCATGACCATGAAGTTGCCCCTGCTGAATGGAAGGAAGCATGCAACCATTGTGAGTGTCCAACTATGACCAGCGAAGCTGATGTCAAGAACAAGTTCTATGAGGACCTGCACAATGTATTAACATCTGTTCCCATAGGAGACAAACTTATACTCCTTGGGAGTTTCAATGCCAGAGTAGGCACGGACACCACCTCTTGGAGTGGCATTATTGGAAAGCATGGAGTCGGAAATTGTAAAAGCAATGGACTCCTCCTCCTTTAGACATGTGCCGAACACGATCTCCTGATTACCAACACAATTTTCCGTCTCCCCATGAGAAATAGGACAACGTGCATGCACCCTCGCTCGAAACACTGGCACCTCATTGACTATGTCATCGTCAGGAGGAGTGACAGACAAGACGTTCGGGTAACAAAATCCATGTGTGGTTCCTAATGTTGGACAGTCCATCTTCACATTGTCTCGAAAATAAACATACACATCAAACCACCACGGCGTCCTCAAGGGGTAAAAGTGCAAAAAAAAAACTAAATGTCACCCGCCGGAACAGCAAGAAAATGCAGTAGTCATTTAAAAATATGCTGGAATACCGCCTCAAGCCCAATGATGCTGTTAAACAGGATACAGAAACAGAGTGGAGAGCCCTAAAGGACATAATTTACAACACTGCTATGGAAATCCTGGGTTCAGCACCCCGAAGCATAAAGATTGGTTCTGATGAAAACCGAGGAAGGCTAATCTCATTAAAAATTGCCCGCTGAAGTCGGAAGTGCCGTCCTACGGGTGGCAAACTAAAATTGGCACTACGCATTTGCGTCCGAGTGAAATGTCTCGTCCGAATGTCTCTCGTGCTAGGAACAGCTCTTACTACCTAGTTTCCGAATGCCGTTCTTGTTCGGAACAGCCCTGACTAGGTAGTTTTCCGAATGTCCGCCGTGCCTGGAACAGCTCTGACGGGCACAAGGACAAGCACATGTCCGAAAACTCGCTGAGTGGATACCGTCTGCAGACCTGTCTGGTTTGTGCGGGAACGGCCCGGGGCGAACGAAATGTCCAATATATTGAAGTAAGGAATTAAAGCAGCAATGAGCAGGACGTAGCAGATTGAGCAGATTCCCTCGGTGAGCCCACCACCAGAGCGTTATGTTTCGGCTCTGCAATTATGGAAGCCATCCAGGATGGCGGAAAATGCTATGGACTGTCCCTGCCTTCATTTGAGGGATGACCGTGCAGTCTTCGACTGTTCCAACTTGACCAGTTGGGAGGTGGATGGTACCACAAAAGTGAAAGTCTCCCAGGAATGCTAACCTGGTCAAAAATGCACGCTGGGAATTTAACCACTTATACACAGAGAGCTTTCTATACTAAATTACAAAGATTACACCCAACATATAACAGAGAAAAACTACAAGACATTACAGTCAAAGAGAAATTTACAGATGAAATAAAATGTAAACTTGAAACTTTTCAAAACCCTTTGGAGGAAAGCGTTGACCAAACTTGGTTGAACATCAAGAATACACTTCAATCTACCGCAGAAGAATGTCTCGGTGTGTCAACCACGCATAGAAAGAACAGATGGTTCAATCAAAAATGTGAAGAAGCAGTCACTAAGAAGAAGAATGCCAGACATGTATGGTTAAATGACATCAATAACATCCAAAGGAAGAGCATTATAGAAATGAATGTAAAGAGGCTACAAAAATAGTCAGACAGCAGAAGCGAGAATATATGAGTAATATAATCAAAGATATGGAAACTAATCACCAGAAAAATGAATCCAGAAAGTTTTTTAAAGTACTGAAGTCAATGAAACGAGGGCACCAACAAAACACATATGGTTTAAAAGACAAAAATGGGAATATGATAAATACCAATGAAGAAATGTGCAACACATGGAAAGAATATTTTATTGAATTACTAAATTGTGAAGCTCCAAGTAACATTTTCCCACAGGAAGAGGTTCTAACATGCGAACCACAAATTGAAGAACCTACATTTGAAGAAATCCTATATGTAATCACACGACTTAAAAACAATAAGGCAACTGGGACTGATGGAATTGCTGCTGAATTTATAAAGGCAGGTGGCCATGCATTACATCTAAAGCTATACGAACTAATAATAAAAATCTGGAGGACAGAAGAATTACCCCATGACTGGAAAGAGTCATTATTGATACCTATCTTTAAGAAAGGAGACAAGTTCCAATGTGGAAATTATAGAGGAATATCACTACTGTCCACAAGCTATAAGATACTATCCGCAGTATTACTAAATAGACTAAAACCATATTCAGAAGACATATTAGGTGACTACCAGGCGGGTTTTAGACAAAACAGATCAACAATAGATCAGATATTTATCTTACGACAAATAGCCGAGAAACATTGGGAATATAAAAGAGATCTCCATAACATTTTTGTGGATTTTAAAAAGGCTTATGATAGTGTCCATAGGAATAGTCTATGGAATGTTATGCAGGAATTTGGAATACCAAGGAAGTTAATTAACATGACCAAACTATGCATGGAAGATACTTATAATATAGTAACATATAAAGGCAGGAAATCAGACCCCTTCCAAATAACATCTGGCTTGAAACAGGGTGATGCACTATCGCCGCTACTCTTCAATCTGGCTCTAGAGAAAGTTGTAAGGAAGGTAAAGGAGAATGTGATATTGGAGGAACATCCAAGCTGCTTGGTTATGCAGATGATATAGATATTATAGGGCAAAATGAACAAAAGACATTAGAAATATTGACTCACTTAAAGGAAAAAGCCCAACAGATGGGGCTGGTTATCAACCAAGATAAGACAGAATATATGGTAATTTCAAGAGACGGAATGGCTAAAAACTCTGGCCACATACAAATAGATAATATGACCATTAAAAGAACGGAAACATACAAATACCTGGGTACAATCTTCAACTGCTCCAACATCATAAGGGAAGAAATACAAACTAGAATCAACTCTGGAAATAAGATATACTATGCACTACAACATCTACTAAAATCAAAGGCGCTATCTCGTAACACCAAAATCACAATCTACAAAACACTGATCAGACCAGTTGTGCTGTATGGCTCTGAAACCTGGAGTACAACGAAAGGAGACGAAGCCTTGTTACAAACCCTTGAGAACAAAATTTTAAGACGCATCTTTGGACCCATTAGGGATACACAAAGTGGAGAGTGGAAAAGAAGAAGTAACAAAGACATTTATGATTTGTTTAAGTCCCCGCTAATCACTGGTATCATGAAGGCTAATAGACTACAATGGCTGGGGCATATAGAAAGAATGGAAGATAATAGGGAAACAAAACTCGCTTACACTCAGGAAATAAATGACCGTAGACCCCGAGGTAGACCAAGAAGGCGGTGGAGAGATAATATACATACAGACCTACAAGCACTTGGAATCAACGACTGGCATGAGAAGGTCCACCAGAGAGACGAATGGAGACAGATTGTATTTGCAGCAAAGAACCTCAATGGCTCGGAATGCTGAAGAAGAAGAAGAATACACAGTCTGCCTAAGGAAGCTACGGAAGATTAAATGGCAAGACAAGATCTCAGACACTGAAGTCCTAGAAAGAGCGTCCATGCCCAGTATCCACACTAAACTGATGAAGAATCAGATTCGTTGGGCTGGTCACGTGACTCGAGTGCCAGATCACAGACTCTCTAAACGAATTTTTTACAGCGAACTGCGTTGTGGTAAACGCTCCCAAGGTGGCCAGAGGAAACGCTTTAAAGACACTCTGACAATCTCTCTGAATGCTTTTGGAAATCATCATGACACCTGGGAGACTGCAGCCAGAGACCGAAATTCGTGGCGTGCATCATTACATAAGGGTGCAGTCATGTGTGAGGCAACCAGGACTGCAAGAGCTGTAAAGAAAAGGCAGGACAGAAAAACCATTGCAGGAAATCCTTCTCCAGAAACGTCAAGCATTCTTTGTCCACATTGTCAAAGAACATTTCGATCCAAAAAAGGCCTTATCAGCCATCTTAGAACCCACGGCTCTGTCAGTGTCTTGATTTACAATCACTCAGGCTCGTAGTAACCAACAGATGTGATAACAAACACGTCACAGAGTGACTATACGTGACACACAGTGAATATAATTTATAACTACTCTATTCACACTTCTCACTCGCTGCAAACATTACAATCATCGCTTCATAATAACAGCGAAGTCATTACAGAATAAATACATACATACAAAGCATCAATACACAACTTACAACACTCCCTCACAGATGCACAGTCTTCTATACTCAATCAGGCAGTCTCTCTTTAACATCGTTCACTTTTCCAAGCAATACGAGCACACATCTTTCACGTCCGTCCGCTATCACTGTCCAAGCCTGTCTGGCTTGCAAACTCAGGGAGTCCTCGTTGGTCATGTGTCCGTGCTGCGTGGACTCCGTGTGCCACGCTCCACAACTGACCCTTCTCGTCCCCGCGTAGTTAGTGCCGCTCACCGGCGTACCTGGCCGTACTCGCCAGGCGTCGATGATGAAGACGCGGCAGATCTAATGGGGAGATTATGACAGGCTCCATACTTTCAACCCCACTGGATGAAATGAATGGTCATCATCATTCTTGATGGATAAACAACATATGTATATATATATATATATATATATATATATATATATATATATATATATATATATATATATATATATATATATATATACACACAACACACACACACACACACACACACACACACACACACACACACACACATACACACATACTGCCAGACGGATAGACGAAAACACTAATCATACCACATAACTGGAAGTCAAAAAGCTGAGAGATTGGCAACGGAAGGTGGAAAGTTACCCCAGCCTGACATAGACAAAACCTGCGATGAGACCAAGAGATGTATAACAATAACTTACAGAAACAATAATATAATAACAATAAATTATAGAACTAGATCGAATTTCCTCATGTTGTGCTGATGCCGATGCCCTTGTCAACCCTGCAAAGGCAACGGTTACATGGTTCTCACTAAACAACCATATTGTGAAAACAGACCTGCCGGCAGTAAGAATGGATGGGAGCAGTTTGAGTAGAACCCAGTCAATGACATATCTTGGCGTGAGGCTTGATCGTAGCCTGTCCTTCAGAGATCATGTCGATTATGTCATAACGAAGGCTCGAAAAGGTTTGTCAGCAATGAGAGTCATGGCGACTGCCACTATCGAGCAAAGACTGCTAATACTTCTGTTCCAAGGACTTGTGCTTTCACGCATCGAGTATGCCCTGGCCATCCTTACTGTCAGCCCTACACAGATTGGAAGACTTGAAAAGGTACAAAACGAAGCCATGCGCATCATTTTGGGCTGCACGAGAGACACCAGCTGTGTAGCAATGAGATACCTCCTTGACTTCCCGACAATGGAACACAGGATCTCTAAAATCTCGAAAATCAACGCTTGTACTTCAGCCTCCACAGCAGCCGGATTTTCTTGTCTGCATTTCCTATCTAGTTGGATGCAAACTGAAAAGGATGTGCAGAAGTCCTTTAGCACATGCACCCACTCCTCGCCAGGTTCTAAGTTCTCAAGTGAACACACTTGTTGAAGAATGTCTTCGGCTTGACCCATCCACGACCGTCCTCTTTTTAACCTGCTGCCCTTCACCTTCCTAATTTCACTATGCAGTGGATGTTGTGTGTTTGCGTTAACTCTGAGGTAGGCGCGTGCCCTGCAAACTTGTATTCTCTCTTCAATGATTTGAAAATCAAGAAGGTAGCGCATCGCCCTGCATGCTGTATCTCTTGTACATCCAAGAATAATGCGCATAGCTTCATTCTGTATCCTTTCCATCCTTTCTATCTGCTTATGGCTGAGAGTCAGGATTGCCATTGCATACTCAAAACAGACATGACCAGCCCCTCGTACAGAAGACATAGATGGCGCTGCTCACAGTTTGCTGCCGCCATCACCCGCATCGCAGCCAAACCCCGCTTGACCTTTGTTATCACATGGTCTATGTGCACATTATAAGCAAGGCTTCGATCAAACCGTATCCCTAGGTAATTCATTGCCTGCGTTCTTTCCACCATCTCTGAACACAGTATTACAGTTGGTGTTGAAGTGTTGACAATGTGATTATTCAACGAGAACCAAGTCACTGTTGCCTTTGTTGGGTTGACCATTGCCCCAGCTTCATCACACCAAGTACTTATGCGATTGAGTTCGGTTTGTAGTTCCACAGCAACCTGCTCTCTATCCTTACCCTGACGATACACTGAAACATCATCGGCATATGACAATGTCCTGCCCGGTCCAGTGATCTGCTCACTGGTAATTCTCACTGTGTAGGCGTTGAACAGTACCGGAGATAAAGGTGATCCCTGTGGTAGGCCAGGATATATTGTTGTTGGTTCCGAAGTCCAACTGCCACATCTAAAAACTACTTTCCGTTGGAAGAGGGCTGCAGTGATCCAACTAAGGAGGAATGGACTTTCTTTTAGTTCAAGAAGCTGAAACATTAAAAAATCCAATAGTACTCTGTTGTATGCGTCCTCAAGATGATTCGCTGCAGTAAAGGTTTCAATGCCTGAGTGGAAACCTTCATAGACATCATGGGCAAAGACTGCAACATTGGTCCAGGTTTCTCTTTTTGAACGGTACCCACCCAGGGTAGGTGGGAAAACACCTTGCCTCTCTAGCTGGCTTGATATCGTCGCTAGACGGTGACGCGGTCATCTACACAGATGGGTCGGTCGTCCGACATGTGAGAAGCTCATGGGCCTTTACAGCTCGGGCCGGAGGGAGAATTGTGAAGGAGGACTCTGGTGCTTTCACTGAAACCACAAGTAGCCTGACCATGGAAGTCATGGCAGTAAGTAAAGCAATAACATGGCTCGAGACACAGACATTCACTAGGGCTTGTTTCCTTAGCGACTCAATGAACATGATCAAGAGGATAGAGGAGGGGTCGATCCGAAGAGAATGGTTGCTGCCTCTGGAGCGGTCTCGCCTGGCAAAGATTAGTTTCATCTTCGTGCCAGGGCATGCGGGAGTACAAGGAAATGAGCAGGCTGACAAGCTCGCAGGTAAAGCTACTGTGGAGGGCGGACGCGCCATGGACCAGGCCGACATTCTGAATGCTCTACGTGAAGTAAGACTTTTGCGAGAACCAAGTGATGACTGTGAATCTACAACCATGGCCAGACTGCGAGAACAGCACATTAAAAGAGGTGTGGCCAAACAAGAACACAACGCAGAAAGCCAAAGAAGATTGATAAACCAACACAGAACTGGTGTCGTTAGCCGCTACACGCTGCGGGATTTGCTGAGGAGGGGATCCGAGCACTTATGGACTGAATGGTTCGCTGTGCAATGAGGATGATCTGTCGACTAACTAACTAACTAGCTAACTAGGAACACAGGATCAAGATCTGGAGAGCTCGTGCATACTTAAAAATAAGTGCAGATGAGCAGCACCCTCTGCATGACGCTATATTCAGAGAAAAGGGTGACAGGCTAAAGAGGGGCAAATCATGGATGGGTCGGGCGGAAGATGTCGTCAGACAGGTCTGCAGCCTTACCAGTATCAACCCCGGCAAGGAATGGGTGCCGGTGCCTCCAGCTTTTAAGTGCACTTTCTCCTGCATTATCACACTCGACAGACGGTGCAGAGAGCAGAACCCTGGCGCTGTCAATGCAGAGGTTAACGCGCTCATCTATGAACACTCAGATAGCCCCGAAGTGCTCATCTATACAGATGGATCTGTTGTAAAGCAGCAGAGAAGTGCGTGGGCATTTACAGCCCGTGCAGCGGGCCGAACCGTTCAAGAATCCAGTGGTGCCCACTCTATGACCACGAGCAGCATGACGACGGAGGTGATGGCAGTTACACAGGCTTTCATATGGCTGGAGTCACAGCATTATACCAACGTGTGTGTACTAAGTGATTCAATGAGCATGATTCAGAAGGTCGAAGCTGGATCTGTACGTAGACAGTGGACAGTCACCTTCATCTTCGTACCGGAACATGCGGGAGTCGAGGGAAATGAACGAGCTGACAAACTGGCTGGCTCTGCACCCCCTGTAGATGGCCAGCCCATGGATCGTGCCGATGTTATTAACGTCCTTAAAGATATGGCGAGAACAGAGGACTTTGACGTCAATGATTCCACTGACTCCAGTGTCCAGGATGAAAGACCTGGGAGTAAGAATCGGCACAGCCAGACGCGAGAGGTATATCGGGAAAACAAAGCGCCTCGTCAACCAACACAGAACTGGCACTATTAGCCACCGGACGCTGATGCATATGCTGGGGGGAGGATCTGAGCACCTATGGACATGTCCGGAGTGCAACGAAGATACCCCAACTGATAACTGACTGAACTTATAGAATCATCAGCAAACATCAGAGCATCCAGGTCACCAGAAAGATGATGCATAATAAGGTTACCAAACAAATGACACGTAGTAGAAAATTGATGCATTTTAAGGTCACCAGAAAGATGGTGCATAGTAAGGTTTCCAGACAGATAACGCATAGTAAGGTCACCAGAAAGATGGTGCTCATTAAGGTCACCAAACAAATGATGCATAGTAAGGTCACCAGAAAGATGGTGCATATTAAGGTTAACAGACAGTTGATTCAAACTAAGGTCACCAGAAAAATGGTGCATATTAAGTTCACCAAACAAATGATGCACAGTAAGGTCACCAGAACGATAGTGCATATTAAGATTACCAGACAGTTGATGCATATAAAGTTCACCAGAAAGATGGTGCATAATAAGGTCACCAAAGAAATGATGAATAGTAAGGTCACCAGAAAGATGGTGCATATTAAGGTCACCAGAAAGATAATGCATATTAATGTCACAAGAAAATTGACGCATAGCGATGTCACCAGAAAAATTATGCATATTAAGGTCACCAGAAAGATGAGCTTATTAAGGTCACAAGGAAGATGAGCTTATTAAGGTCACAAGAAAGATGAGCTTATTAAGGTCACAATGAAGATGAGCTTATTAAGGTCACAATGAAGATGAGCATATTAAGGTCACAAGGAAGATGAGCATATTACCGATTCCAGCGAAGACAAGTAGCAGTCTTCAGACTGCACACAGGACACAGACGGCTGAAATATCACGTGATTAATAGACTAAAGACATGAGATACCGATGAACACCACTGTGGAACTATTATGACAGCTAAACATTTGTTGCAGGAGTGTCCAGCACAGCTGAACATTTGTTGCAGGAGTGTCCAGCACAGGTGAATATTTGTTGCAGGAGTATCCAGCACAGCTAAACATTTGTTACAGGAGTGTTCAGCATTTGCACACCAGGAAAAAATAAACCTGCTCCATGCAGATATTAACAAGCTCAAGTATACTCATCATCATCATGCGCCATGCCGGTAAGTGTGGGCGTCATGTTTCTTACACGATCACCAGAGTCATGGGTCAGCTCTGTGTTCTTGTTCCGACCATGCCATGTCGTCAAGCCATCCAGGTATTTACTTACATGCTTTCCCCTTATTCTTTTGTCCTCAAACTTGCCATTTTTCATCAAGTTCTCTAGTTTATTCCTTCTCATAACCAGTAGACTGCTTTCTTTAAATACATTCAGGTCGACATCTGAATGTGTACGAGGAAGAAAAAGAACTCCAGCAAACTGTTGAACTATAGTATGTCCCGAAAAGAATGCCTTCATTCACGATCAATTATTTTGAAAAACTGCCTGTTGCATCGTTATGAAATTTTTCCAGCCGTCTTAAACTTACCCCCACCCAAGGAATATGTCTTTGATAGGTCCAAAAGCAACTTAAATCATCGAAAGCGGCGACATTTCTTTGATGTTTTGCTGAAAAACTAGTGATTTCTCGCTAACAAATTTATGTTTACAGTAATGAAAGCCCCGCCAATTCAGATGACACACAAGGCGTATCCGGATTCGTATGGGAGTGGGTGCAATGAAAGTAGCTTAAAAGTCGACATGGTCGGCTGCATTGCACCGGGTTTTTATCCCATATGGCTCAGTTTCTTTCTGCAGCGCGGAAAACGTCGCACAAAGCGACGACCATCGGGAGTCTCCGAAAAAATGCACTCGTGAAATGAAGGAATCGAACATACAACCTTCGGAGCCCGAGTCAGACGGCACTTCACCACGGAGAATCCCGAGAGGGGTGCAATGTGTAATATTAGTAAAGACAGAGAATTTACAGAGGCATTTATCTACTTATCCATTCTCCCACCATTCACCCATCCATGCATCCATACAAACATCCACCCACCCATCCATCCAACCACCAATTCCCTCAACCACCCATTCATCCACCAATCCATCCACCCATCCACCCACCCACCCACTCATCCACCAATCCACCTATCCACCCACCTGTATATCCACCCACTCATCCACCAATCCATCCATCCACCCACCCAACCACCCACCTGTATATCACCCACTCATCCACCAATCCATCTATCAGATAACACCAAGCGCCGCTCATCTGTACATCCACATAGCGATAAATGATGAATCACGTCCTGATTGTCGATGGCAGGAGTCACGAAAACCAGATGAAAGTCATCGTCCCGAGGCAAGCCCAGGTCAAAGATGTCCACAATCATACAGATGTAGGTTGTATCTCTGGCTGGCACACGACTTCCGGAGGGGAACCGAATAGTTAAGTGTCGCACACCTGGCCATACAAATATTCGAAAAAGATCGGCGCAGTTTGTTTGAAAATATCAAACAATCTTTCTGTCCTATTAGTAAACGTTTAATTTTTGTTCAACCAGTAAGCTGTAGATAAGAGAAGTAGATAAGAGTAGTAAACTCCAATCCATGTCCAATCAGCATGCTGTAATTTATGTCCAATCAATAATCTGTAATTTATGTCCAATCAATAATCTGTAATTTATGTCCAATCAGTATGCAGTAGTTTATTTCCAATCTGTAAGCTATAACTTATGTCCAATATCAGTAAGCTATAATGTATGTACAATTTAAGATATAACTTGTGTCCAATCAGTAAGCTATAACGTATGTCCAGTCAGTAAGCTATAACTTATGTCAAATCAGTGAGCTATAACGTATGTCCAACAAGTAAGCTATAACTTACGTCCAAGCAGTAAGCTAACCCAATCAGTAAGATATAACGTATCTTCAATCAGTAAGCTATAAACGTATGTCTAATCAGCAAACTATAAATCACTAAGCTATAACTTAAGCCCAATCTGTAAGATATAATATATATCCAATTTAAGCCATAACTTGTGTTCAATCAGCAAGATATAACTTATTTCTAATCTTTAAGCTGTAGGCTGTAATATATGTCTACTTTAAGCTATAGCTTATGTCCAATCAGTAAGCTAAAATTTATGTCCAAACAAAAGGCGGCTGCAAACTACTGAGCGTAAGCTTGCCAAGAAATCAACAATCAGCTGAAGGATGCTGATGTTGACAGCGAGGTCCTGTAAAGGATATGTAAACAATTATTTATTAGTAAGCTGTCAGATTTGCCCAATGAGTAAGCTGTCAGTTCTGTCCAATGAGTAAGCTTTTAGTTCTGTCCAATGAGTAAGCTTTTAGTTCTGTCCAATGAGTAAGCTGTTAGTTCTGTCCAATGAGTAAGGTGTCAGTTCTGTCCAATCAGTAAGCTGTCAGTTCTGTCCAATGAGTAAGCTGTTAGTTCTGTCCAATGAGTAAGCTGTCAGTTCTGTCCAATGAGTAAGCTGTCAGTTCTGTCCAATGAGTAAGCTGTTAGTTCTGTCCAATGAGTAAGGTGTTAGTTCTGTCCAATAAGTAAGCTGTCAGTTCTGTCCAATAAGTAAGCTTTTAGTTCTGTCCAATGAGTAAGCTTTTAGTTCTGTCCAATGAGTAAGCTGTTAGTTCTGTCCAATAAGTAAGCTGTCAGTTCTGTCCAATGAGTAAGCTGTCATTTCTGTCCAATGAGTAAGCTGTCAGTTCTGTCCAATGAGTAAGCTTTTAGTTCTGTCCAATGAGTAAGCTGTTAGTTCTGTCCAATGAGTAAGCTGTTAGTTCTGTCCAATAAGTAAGCTGTCAGTTCTGCCAATGAGTAAGCTGTCAGTTCTGTCCAATGAGTAAGCTTTTAGTTCTGTCCAATGAGTAAGCTTTTAGTTCTGTCCAAGGAGTAAGCTGTTAGTTCTGTCCAATGAGTAAGGTGTCAGTTCTGTCCAATGAGTAAGCTGTCAGTTCTGTCCAATGAGTAAGCTGTTAGTTCTGTCCAATGAGTAAGCTGTCAGTTTCTGTCCAATGAGTAAGCTGTCAGTTCTGTCCCAATGAGTAAGCTGTTAGTTCTGTCCAATGAGTAAGGTGTTAGTTCTGTCCAATAAGTAAGCTGTCAGTTCTGTCCAATGAGTAAGCTTTTAGTTCTGTCCAATGAGTAAGCTTTTAGTTCTGTCCAATGAGTAAGCTGTTAGTTCTGTCCAATAAGTAAGCTGTCAGTTCTGTCCAATGAGTAAGCTGTCATTTCTGTCCAATGAGTAAGCTGTCAGTTCTGTCCAATGAGTAAGCTTTTAGTTCTGTCCATGAGTAAGCTGTTAGTTCTGTCCAATGAGTAAGCTGTTAGTTCTGTCCAATAAGTAAGCTGTCAGTTCTGTCCAATGAGTAAGCTGTCAGTTCTGTCCAATTAGTAAGCTTTTAGTTCTGTCCAATAAGTAAGCTGTCAGTTCTGTCCTATGAGTAAGCTGTCAGTTCTGTCCAATGAGTAAGCTTTTAGTTCTGTCCAATGAGTAAGCTGTCAGTTCTGTCCAATGAGTAAGCTGTCAGTTCTGTCCAATGAGTAAGCTGTCAGTTCTGTCCAATGAGTAAGCTGTCAGTTCTGTCCAATGAGTAAGTGTAACAGCGCACAGATAAATAGGACTAACGAAGCCTTTGTTTGAGTATAAATAGAGATTTATTTCAGCTTGATGACAACTTCTACAACCTTCATACAACATGGCGTCTTCTCTCCTTCAGGCCCAGATGTTGACTGCCTCCTAACAACAAACTACGTCACGACTTGAGCATCTTTCTTCCCATTCCATCCTGATGCTCAAGCGTGCTGTAGCTTTGCCCACCTAACATACACATACTGCTACACCTTCCTATGTTTTCGAAAGACTTTTTCCCTTAAAAAGTCTTTACTCCCAATCCCCCTACTCTATTCCCTCTCTTTCCTTACCTCCCATAACTCCTCTAATCTTCCCCAAACCAACTTTATTTTAAGTAAAACAATACTCTTTCCCCTGCTATATAGCAAACCACTATACATTTCTTGTTCGTTTTTGGCTCTTCAAAGTTCCTGTACAAAATATGTATCATAAGAACAGCTCGTATAATCGTTATCATACACTTGACATTATGAAATTCCTCACTCTTTCACAACACAGAAAACAATGTAGTTAGAAAAAGTAAAGAAGGGGTGCGCACCCAGTGAAAAGTATAAAGAACGAATAGTCAACACAATCACATTTACATAAAGGAACGAATAGTCAACACAATCACATTTACCTCTCTTGCCAACAAAAAAAAATTTTCTTTTTTTAATTTTTTAAAATACATCTTATGAAATACATCTTTGTTCCCTATAAATCAAGTTGATATAAGTTTTCTCAACATTTATATATTCAACATTTATATTGCCATCCACAATTTATATTTCCGCTATCTCATCTTTGACCACGAACCAACGTTCATATTCCATGAACATTTTTAATTTAATTAACGCTGATTTTTCACAGCTCCTATATCTTGCCCCCTCACATCCCATGATCTGCTTCCTTGTCCACCTATATATATATATACCCCAGCTTATATGCTGCCATTCACAGTCATATACCCAACCTTATATCTTCATATATTGCAGCTCCTATTTTACTTTCTCACAGCCATCCCCGACCTATGTTTCTAATACTTCATATCCATAAGAACCTTTCAATGCCGATTATCACAGCCACATAATATTCACAAAGAGAATGTATGTGTCTCTCTATTAGCCCCTTAGTAGTTTTATTAACTCTTTTCTGAACGAAGGGTCTTAAATAAAGCCCCATGTATTTTCTCTATTCTAGCCAACACCATAACTATTTGAAAATTAAACTTACTTAATTAAATTTGTAACATATTTACTAACAAGGTAACCTAATACACAAAACAACTTATTTAAATTATGAGTTAAGCGAAATAAATCAAAACAGGACATCATACCCCCCAAATAGTTTTTTACACAAATTTATGTTTCCCCTCCTATTAACTAAAGATATCAACTCATTCAAAGAAAAACACATTTAAAATAATATAACATGCATCTTATCAAATCATAAGAAAATATTCTATTATTACCTATCACTACTGGTCTCTTTTACGGACCAATAGTTTGTACGCAAAAGTCTAAGAACACAACAATCCTATTCTACAATCAAATAATGACAATCATTTTACAGGACCAAACCAAGCAACAACAAAAAACATATTATATATGAGGCATTAAAAACTCAGATTTAATAAAACAACTGTCTTCTAGCTAAGAGAAGGTTTTCAAAAAAAATATAATTCACTTAGAATTAACTACGTAAGTGACCCAGCAACATTGGCCTCTTATACGAACCAATGTAACACATATCTATTCACACAAGTCACTCCATTATTTTATAACCGAGAAAACAAAACAACTCACTGCCCAAGTATATATATCTGTTACCTACAGACCCATTTCTTAACTTAGAACAATATCTGTTCTCTCCACACACAAAAAATCACTAATCAAACTAATACCGTACTATCATTGATTCTCTCCTTCACAATTTTCTATCTTTACCAGACTAACTCCTAACACATCACAATATCTGGAATATCATTAAGCAAGCACTGAAAACTACAGGTCAACTCTTTTTATCTATTACTAGTGTGGCGACTACCCCAATGTCATCTCAATGTCCCAGCCGTCATCTATCTACTAAAAAAACCTGTGGCTCGGCACACCAATTTTTCCCTTGGTTTTGTCCCAAACATCACTACAACTTCTTAATCTTACCTTTAACCACGGTATTTCTAGCACCAAAAAAAACTTGCTTTTTACTATAGAGTACATCTACCTGCTGTACCATAACTAACTTATCTATTACGAAAACTCAAGAAGTTGAAACAAAAAATTTAACCAGCAATTCCATCACAGAGAGAAAAAAAATATATGCCTCACTCGAACCTACATCTATATTAGTTATTAAATGCTTGCTTAACTACTCCTCAAGACCATTTATAAAAAGTATCCTAGAACCCTTTTTCCTTTCCACCCTTTTCCCTATACTTCATCAAGTATCTTTTCCTTTTTAATCATGAAACTTATATCTTGCTATCTGCAGTATTTTCTAATCATTTACTTTTTACTTTTCCATTTCTTCAATAACTCCAAGTTTCTTTGAATAAGTGCTATCTCCACATCAATATCTTCTTCTTCGGTATAACTTTTAGTTTCTTCCATACTACTATTTGATTCTGACTTTTCATCCATTTCCTCTTCTTCCCTGTATTCTCTCGCTAGCAGCCGCTAATCTCTTCCGTTCAATATCCCTCTAATTTGTCTATCATTATTTCTTAAGGACCTTTCTAGTAGAGGCATATCTTCACCCTTGTTGAATATCTCTAATTCTTCTCTGTCTTTTTACTTCTCTTTCCTTTTTTTATCCTTCTTCTTTTCGTTGCTTGTCTAGTATTTTTAAATGGAGCACCTTTTTCCTCTTCCATAGATTCTATACTATCATAATGACTCTCATTCACATTTTTTTCTTCTACCGTTTTCGGTATTGTCTGTTCTTGAGTATCATCGTAAACTGGAGTTGTTATTAACTGTTTTTGTGCTGGTTTTTTCCAAAACCGGGGGTTATTGTAGCTCCTCTGACGACCTGTTCTTTAAGTATCCAGTGTCTGAATAATATTATTATAATAATTATTATTTCCCTTCTCATCCTCATCTCTTTTTAAAATGTTCCACGTGTGCCCTTGCCACATGTCCCGTGACCTGGTTCTTGATACTATACGATATTTTTCCTAGCTTTTCCAAAACGTAAAAACCTGGAACCCAACGAGCATCAAACTTAGAGTTCCTTCTATGCTTCTTATAATAAACTCTATCACCTACTTTAAACTCCTGAAATTTTTGTATTCACGTTTTTGTACTTTTTCTGTCTTTCTCTAGCTTTAATTATATTATTCTTTAGTCTTACGTGTGCTTTATGCATTTCCTGTATGATAGTCTTTTGAAAGTCTTCCCCCATATACTTCCGTCTTGGTTTTAACAGTTTATCTATAGGTAGTACGGGTTCTCCCCCGTTAAAATAGAATGGTAAAAACCCCGTGCTCTCATTTTGATTTGTGCGTATAGCGCTAAGCGCGGGTCCCAAGAACAAATCCCAATTTTTTTCATGTTCATCGACGATCTTTGCTATAATTCGTATAATGTCCTATGTTGTCGTTCGTCTTAGCATTTGAAGAAGGTCTATAGTATGAGGTCTTTATAGGTTTATATTCAAATCTTTTAATAACTTTTCAAATTTTTTTATTTAAAAATTTCCCTACCATTACCCCGAAAAGTATATTTGTGGGCAACTAAATTTTGGGTAAAAACTCTTGTAAAAAAATTTTAATGACAGTATCTGCGCTCTTATCTGGGATTGCATAAACTTCCGGCCAAAGACTGTAGACGTCTACTATATGAATTAAATACACGTTTCCTGACGAGGACCCGATATATCTAAACTAATTTTTTGCATAGGAAACTGAGGAATATCTGTATCTTGTAAGGGACACTTAATTGTTTTCATTTCCCTTAATCTGCATTTTCACACGTATCTAATATTTACAAGCAGATTTAAATAAGTTGGGCCCAATAATATTTACTCGAAAGTGCTTTCACCAATTATCACGACCGAGATGACCTTCTCATCATGATATGCTTTTAAACTTCATTTTCCAAATGTTTTGGAAATTTTTTCCTTAGCTGTTCGTTCCTTTCACTCATATAATATAAATGTTCGTCGTCTTGCAAAACTAAATAATTCTTTTTATATTTATTCTCCTCCGTTTCTTTTTAATTTTTGTTTTTTTTGTAAGACTTTTTGGGTCTAATTTTTGTTCTTCTTTCATATTAAATTGTGCTAAATGTGGGTCTTCTGCTCTAGGTTCAGACTCTTGATCCCATGGTAAACTCTCAACTCTCTCTATTTTTTATGGCAGAATCTAATATATTTTCTTGCCAGTTTCGGTCGTCGATCTCTGGTTCACCTTCATCTCTGTGTCTCCTGATGACTGTGGAATACGGGATCCTAGACAATAAATCAGCACATGTGTTAATCCTACCTGGTATGTATTCAATTTTTTGTATTGTATCCCTGTAGATTCTAATGCCCACGTCTGTATTTTCCTGTTCTGCACTGGAGCTTCTAACAGAGATTTTAAAGGCATATGGTCAGTTCTAATAACAAAATTTGCGTTATGTAAATAGTAGTTAAGTTTCTGTAGAGCATAATGAATAGCATAAGCCTCCTTCTCAATAGTCGACCATTTCTTTTGAGACCTGCTAAGTTTATGAGACAAGAAATAAATTGGCCTTTTATTTTTAACTCCTGGTATTCCAGATTCTTTTCCTTCATATGGTTGAACCAAACACGCTCCTATAGCATTATCTGAAGCATCTGTATATAGTATTAACTTTTGATTCAATCTGGATGCGTCAATAGTGGTACCACTGTTAAACTGTTTTTAAAACTCGACGCTTTTCGACACTCATCATCCACTTAAATCTAGCGTATTTGCCCGTTAAATTAGTAATAGGTCTGCTATTTTTGAACACCCTGGGATAAAGCGCCTATAATACCCACAGGTTCCTATAAACGCACGCACTTCTTTTACGTTAGTTGGAGGAGGGACCCCTTTAAAACCTTTATCTTGTCTTGGTCTGGTTTAATTCCGTCTCTTTTAAAAATATACCCCAAATATTTTGTTTCTGTTTTTAAAACTGCATTTACTAAGCTTCAATTTAACATCATGTATTTTCAATTGTCGAATACTAATCTGACATGTTTTAAGTGATCATTTCCCTCCCCTGCTGTATAGATTAGAATGTCGTTATGTATGCCAATGCAAAATTTTTCATACCCCCTAAACCTCATTTATTAACAGCATGTAGTGAGATGAGCCGTTCGAACCCCGAATGGCATTTGTAAGAATTCGTAAGAACCCATATGAGTACAAAAAGCACTCTTTTTTGAGCGTCTTCCGACATCGGGGTACACCAGAATCCTGATCTTCGTCTAGCGTCGTGAAGAATGTAGAGCCATTTAAACAACCCCCAAAAAATCATCAAACACCGGCAGTGGGTACGCTACATTCTTAGTGATTTTGTTCAACGCCCGATAGTCACAGCAGAACCGATTTGAACCATCAGGTTTTGGGCACAAATTTCTATCGGAGATGACCATTCTGATTCGATCTTGTTATTATCCCTGCTTTCAACATATCTTCTTTGCCCTTTTTAACAACTTCCCTATTTCTTATGGAGTTCTATATGGTTTTAAAAATAATTGGTGGATGGTCTCCCGTATCTATTTCCATTGTAACCGTTTTTGTCCTTCCCAATTCTAAATCATTAATTTCAAATACATCCTGATTTTCTTTTATAAGTTGTTCTAATACTTTCTTATTTTCTGGTGGAGCTTTTACTGTGCCAACAATTCTTTTTCCCTTGTCTTTTTTCTAGTGAATGTATTTTTGGGTGTATTTCTTCTGAATGGAGGATCAATTCATCCATTTGTACGCCCCCCTTTTTCCCCGTCCGCGTCTGTTATTAACTCTTTCACTAGAAGTTTTGAATAATTTGTTTCCCCAAATTTCTACTCTATCCGTTGCCAATATGTCACTAAGTTATGTTCTAGTTTTGGGTATTACACATCCTCTGTATAATTTATTTCTCTACCTGTGTTGTTTAAAATCATTACTGGAAAGGTTAAAATGTTTATCTAACGATATTATTTCCCTCCGGAAATTTAAGACCAGGCTCATCAATTATTCCCTTTGCAATTCAGTGATTCTAACTGTGTGTCCTGCCAATAATATGGGTTTTTCTTACCTTCGCTTGTATCAAATTAACCCACTGTGGTTTTAACGTCGTGACATTTAATTCTAACTAGTGCCGATATATGCATGTCTTCTTCCATATCTACATACACGCCTTGAATTTTAATTTGTGTAAATCAAAGAGAAGTCTTACTCCGTTTTTTATTAAAAAAACTCTTTCCCATAAGCATGTTTCTATTTAAATCTTTCACTACATGAAAAAGATGTCTTAGTTGATCCCCCCTAATTTAAAATTGATCATTGTCTGTCCAAATTTCTTGTAAATTCTGTCCTGTAACGAGTGAAGATTATTATGACTCTTAAATATTCTACAATTTCTCATTATTTTATAAAAAAACTTTCTTTAATTAACTAACTGAGCTCCTGAATCAATTAATGTACGAACTCTATATTTTCCCATTTTTTATAAGAGCTATGATCTGTTTTTTTTCTGTAAACTGTTTAATTTTATCTAGTTGAAAGTATTCTCTACTCGTCCTACTATGCCTGTTATTAACATTTCTTTAAACCTTGGGGCTTATTATTTTCCCCCCTACTACAGGTCCCATTTTAAAAGGGAGGGCGCCGGTTTTCCTGCGTTCTTGTACCTGTAAAATTCCTGTGTCTATCTTCAACATTCCTATTCAACCTGCTATTGCCATTTCTACTTTGTGTATTCGACTGGACACCCTGTTATCACAAAAACGAGAAACATGTCCGCGTTGACCACAAAACCAACAGACTATATTTGTGTTTTTCGTTTTTCCTACTGTCTCACTTGTAGGATACCTCATTTGTCTTCTTTCATCATAAGCACTTCTATTACTACCCTTTTAACGTCTGTATACCCCCCTCTTCCCTCCGCCTTTTTTGTCCTATCTCCATAGGCTCCTCAATCCTGTCTTCTCGACTAGTTCCTATTTCTCGTCCTGTTCTCAATCTAAATCTACGTCTCAAATTTTCTTCTTGTACCGCAATATCTACAGCTTGTGATAAACCCCTCGGGGTTTTTTCTCATCAGCTTTAAAATTCAATCCATCGGATTTTATGCCATCTACAAAAATCCCGACTAACATCCTCTCCACCTCCTCTCCTCGTACATTCTGTCCTAAGAAGCTTCTTCAGCCAGGTTTAAACAACCCATCGCGAACATTGTACCGTCTCTCCAGTGTTTTGTTTAGACTGTCTCAATACCGAAAAGCATGTTGTGGATCCGTTATTTCCGCGTATTTTTGGCCAGGTCGTTTTTAACTGCTCCCCTGTCTCATCTACTCTAGCCTCTAATTTTCCCTTTTGATATGATTTAAACCGGTTCTGTTGCGCCTGATAAGCAAGTCTCATTTTCTCTTCATCTGATGCAGACACCAAATATGCATATTTCTCTATGGAAATTACCCATTCTTAAAATCTCTTGCCGTCCGCTAAACTTAACAATTTTGTTGCCACCTTGTTGTTTCATGACCGTATTAAGTCTATCTATCCTGTTCCTACCCCCGTCAAAAATTGTGCAATGAATCTTGTTCCCTCATGCGAAATATTTCTGTATGCACCAATAAATCAATTCACATTTGTAACCAGCTAAATTAACAATATGATCGTATTTTCTTTACAATAGAATTGTTCAACTAGTCAATTGTACTTAAAAAAATTTAAAGTTCACCAATTTCCCTAATTTTCTCCCGATCCAAGAAAACGATTTTTTCTACGTTCGTTGTCAGGGAGAATTCAAACGCCAGGGTCTGTTAGTTGAAATGCTCCTCCCAAACGATCACGCACTTCAGGTAGTTTCTTCTTCTCAGTAAATTCAACCCCCGGTTGGGGCCCTACCAGCCTTGCACCTTCTATTCACCCGATAACAGGGCACATCAAAGCGACGTCTTGAGAATCGGTGTAATTCAGGAAAGCGATAATTTCAGTAGGTCGGCAGCCCCGTCTGCCCCTTTCCCCCTTCCCAGAGTTCTTTAGCGGTATCGCTGTTGTTTAAAGAGCTTTTCATTTCTTCTTATTCCTCAAAAGTCTCAAGGGCAGGATTCGCGGCTTTTAGTTCGCTCCGGCAATCTATCTTACGAGAAGTAGACAACTGCTCTGTTTTGTAAAATGTTTCTACTTGATTCGACTTGCCTTGAAGGGTTTTTTTTTCCTGAGCCTTTATTTCAAACGATCCAGAAAAAAGTGTGGTCTTTCTCACTCTTTTGCTCAGCAAAATATCACCACTGTACAGCAACTCACACTGGAACCCGGGTTTCATAACTCAGGGACAACGACTGCCCATACATCTAGGATTCTTTATAGCAGCGAGGATTCTGAAAAAATTTACAGACAAACCCCCCCTAGCCGGGCTTTTTGGGTGCTGTAATTCTCACAGACGACGTAGTGGCCATTTATCACTTCGCTTTTTCGTTTAACATAAGTATAAAACCCTGCCGTAATTCTGTCTCTGGGTAATCGATGCAAGCAGAACGAGATCTTCAAAACTTTGTATTTTCTTCGATGTTTGTCTGGACAGCATATTGTGATTCCCGACACCCCAAATTTTCCTGTGTCATGGGCACCAAATTTTGTCCTCTGTAACAGCGCACAGATAAATAGGACTAACGAAGTCTTTGTTTGAGTATAAATAGAGATTTATTTCAGCTTGATGACAACTTCTACAACCTTCATACAACATGGCGTCTTCTCTCCTTCAGGCCCAGATGTTGACTGCCTCCTAACAACAAACTACGTCACGACTTGAGCATCTTTCTTCCCATTCCATCCTGATGCTCAAGCGTGCTGTAGCTTTGCCCACCTAACATACACATACTGCTACATAAGCTGTCAGTTCTGTCCAATGAGTAAGCTGTCATTTTCTGTCCAATGAGTAAGCTGTCAGTTCTGTCCAATGAGTAAGCTGTCAGTTCTGTCCAATGAGTAAGCTGTCAGTTCTGTCCAATGAGTAAGCTTTTAGTTCTGTCCAATGAGTAAGCTGTCAGTAATGTCCAATGAGTAAGCTGTTAGTTCTGTACAATGAGTAAGCTGTGTCAGGGTCTTAGACCTGCTCGTTATACCTAACACATGTGACTCGTTATACCTAACACATGTGA